>JAJONR010002746.1:0-17700 GCA_029582245.1 Solanum etuberosum
TTATGGTTGTGTTCGTTTCAGCCATGAACACCTCCTGGTTTCATGAGTGTATAGAGAATAGGCTTTTGACAATAATTCTCTTTGAAGCGGCTTATACTTCACACTCACATAGGTGATTTCTAACCGTGTTATCGTGTAGATACACTATTTGGTCAAATCTGCCAAACTTAGCAAATCATTAAAAACATTAAGCTTTATTAACTCATTAACAAGCCTTAATGTTGTATCCTTGTTCCTGAGCATTGTCTTCATCATGAGAATGGATTGAGTTGGTTGACAATGCCGAACCCTCAGTCACAACTTTATTTTTCTCCTTGAACCTAGCTCTTGGGATCTCCAGTCAGCTAGGTAGAGTTACCGCCATGATGACTTGTCCTAAGCCGTAAACCCATTCCTTTAGATGATCTTTCAACTTTCTCTCTAGTTAGGCCTTTTTTAAAGTGAATCCGACACATTATCCTTTGACTTTACATAGTCAGCTATGATAATTCCACTAGAGAGTAGTTTTCTAATGGTATTATGTCTCTGTCTTATATGACGAGACTTTCCGTTATACATCATGCTCCATGCCCTACCTATTGCATCTTGACTATCAAAGTGTATGCATACTAATGCTTAAGGTTTGGGCCAAAAATAATATCTATCAAGAAACTCCGGAGTCTTTCAACTTATTCACCGGCCTTATCTAGAGCACCTAGCTCAGAGATCATTGTAGAGCTAGCGATATATGTCTTTTTAGAATATTTCCAAGAGAATTCTCCTCCACCAAGAGTAAATACATATCCACTCGTAAATTTTAATTCATTTGATCCCGGTGATCCAATTTGCATTACTATATCCTTTCAATACTGTTGGATATTGTTATAATGCAAGATATAGTTTTGAGTATGTTTTAAATACACCAAAACTCTTTTCATTGCCATCAAATGAGTTTGATTGGGATTACTCGTGAACCGACTCAATTCATTAATAGCACATGCTATATCTGATCGCGCACACTTCGTGATATACATCATACTTCCCAATACTCTAGCACAATCCAATTGTGAGTCACTTTCGCCTTCACTCTTTTGAAATGCAAAACTCACATTTATTGGAGACTTGACAATATCAAATCTAAATATTTGAACTAGTCAAGTACCTTTTCAATGCAATGAGACCGTGACAATGCTAAACATTATGGAGTTCTAAGGATTCTTATACCTAAGATCGCATCAGCAACTCCAAGATTTTTCATATCAAACTTTCTTTCTAGCTTACCTTTAGTAGCATTTATGTCATTAGTGTCTCTATTGATGATCAACATATCACCAATATACAAACAAACAATGACCTTGTGATTTTAATGTGAACACATTTATCACTTCCATCATTCTTAAATCCATTTAGCAACATGGTTTGGTCAAATTTCTTATGTCATTGTTTGGGTGCTTGTTTTAGTCCATAATGTGACTTAACAAGTTCGCACACTTTTTTTTTTTACCAGGAACCACAAAACCCTCGGGCTGTTCCATGTAAATTTCTTCCTCCAATTCTCCAATTAAGAGAGCTATTTTCACATTTATTTGATGAATTTGGAGGTCATATACCACAGCTAACACAATTAACATCCAAATGAATGTAATTCTAGTTACTGGCGAGTATGTGTCGAAAAGATCAAGACCTTATTTTTGTCTAAAGCCTTTGACAAAAAAGTCTTACTTTATATTTGTCAACAGTTCCATCGACTTTCATTTTCCTTCTGAGGATTCACTTTGAACCCAAAGGTTTATTTCCTGGAGGAAGATCAACCAACTTCCAATAGGATTGCTCAAGATTGAACCAATCTTACTATTGACACCATATGTCCAAAAGGATGAGTCTACAGAAGACACAAGAAATGTTACAAAATCATATTCGAAGGAAGTAGATGTCCTTTTACATTTACTACGCCTCTGAATCTCTTTATTAAGTACATTCTCCTTTTGTTCTTTCCAAGGTCATTTAGACCTTTCACTAGACTACTCAAGTCTAATTTTACAGTCCACAGACTTAGGTCCTATTTTAATCCTTTTAGAAATAGGAACTTGGACTTTGGCTAGACACCCCCATACTTTGAAATATTTCAAGTTGGATTTCCTTCCTTTCCATTTCACATATGGAATAGATTGTGTCCTGAACAAACAAAACTTTTTATTGCTTTCTTTCTGAAAAGATAAAACTTTTTGTTGTTCCCTTTTGCTGTAAGGATAGCTTCTCCACACGAGTTTTGTGGTAAACCTGAATTTATAAGTAATGTAGCCATCATTTCTTTCAAATTCCAGTTTTTTTCCCATTCTATAATTCCATTAGATATAGGTGAATAGGACAGTAGTTTGATGGATAAATCCACTTTCCAAACATATTTCTGCAAAAGGAGATTTATATTCTCCATCCCTATCACTTCTTATCTTTTTCTGAATTGATTTCAACTTCAATTTTATATTGCCTAGACGTTTCTATTGCTTCATCCTTACCATTCAACAAATAAACATAATCGTATCAAATGCAATTGTCAATAAAAGTTATGAGATACCTTTTCCCACCATAAAATGGTGTTGACTTCATATCACAAATGTCAGTGTAAGTCAACTCTAAGGGATTAGAATTCCTTTCAACAAATTTATAAGAATGTTCAGCATACTTAGATTCCACACAAACTTGACATTTTTTTTATTGTACTCAAAGTTAGATAAAACTTCTAAGTTGATCAGTTTTCCTTATAAGGTTTTGTAATTGACATGCCCCAAGTGTTCATGTCACAAACAGTTTGACTCAAGCAAGTAAGAACAAATAAAAATATTGAGTTTGAAAAGCTCTCCGCGAGGTAGCTTTTTCTCACAAATATTTTGTTCCAACTTCTTACAATTTTGTGTGATACAAACATTGTTTAGAGTCACTACCTTGTCAAATGTCCTTTTCAGAAGGACCTTTCCATAACTTTCAATTTGATTGTTATAGAACTACCCATGAACAAAGTTTCATCGGGTCCAATAAATGCAATATAGTCCAAATGCTTCTTTTACAAAACATGAAAAATGACTATTCACCAATATTCATGTCTATACAAATAGTTATATTTAATAGACATATCTTTACATGAAAAATCACAACATTTTAAGTGACACTTTTTCATAAAAGAACTCAATTATTTTGAACAAGTATACATATAATTTGGTAGTTTCATACTAGTCATACCATATACTAGTAAAAGAGAAACTCAACGACCACAGTATCAAATATACTCCAAGAATTTATGGGTCTAACATAATACAAAAGTATCATTGAATTTCATATCTTGTGCTCCAAATTAAAATTAGACACTAAGTCTAATTTTATCTTTGTCATAAGCAAAAAACCCCCCACATTTTAAATATGATCTCAAAAATATTTTTCAAATAGTTGAAAATAATTTTTCCACATATTTTTCTAGATTATCAAAATGTCATTGGCAGCATGAAACCTCTTTTGAAAATATTATTCTACGAAAGAATTATAGTGCTTCAATTCTCTTTGACAATCTTTACATAGTGTCAAAGTTCATTCCTAGAGGCACCTATTCCAGGCACGAAATCACACACTTTAAGTCATTGGTCTTTTTTTTTTCCATCACAGTTAGACATACCACTTAGTATTTAGAATACTAACAATAAAGACAAAAAAATTTGTACAATTTGTTTCTATTTAACAATGAAGTTTGTAGAAAACCAAAAGTATAACACTGACTTATTAGGTGAAGTTTTCATATTCTTCAAAACAATTGCATAGTCCAATTTATCCCGAGTGGAAAGCTACAAAAGTTTTTTAGTCTACAACAATCAGACACAATCAAATTTCATACGGAGTACAAAACTACAAAAGTTTTTTTTTCTCCAAACAGAATAAAACATATTCTTAGATTATCACATAGAAATGCTTTTATTTTCAAATAGCCTTCCAACTATAACATTTTGACATAGTATTTTATCAAACAAAAATGTGCATCTCTCATTCTGCAGACTAAAGAATTTTAAAGGCAACACTATTGGCCAAGGAAAATTTATTCCAAAACATATGGTTTGTAGATCTTTTTCCAAAGATACACATGATAAATATCAAAAGAATTAACTGTTAGAAACTATTTTACTCCTTAGATAAATAATAAGAAGGTTACCTGGTGTATTCTTTAACTGGAATACCACCAATTTTTATACTACATTCTCAATTCGATCTTGCTAAACAAGGCACCGAATTCTGGAGAAGTAATGCATTAATCTTCTACTTCCATGATCTGTTTCTCTCAATCAGTAGAATATAAGAAATACCAATTGTATAATAATTTCCTTAAGATTGTTGTTCATCTTGTATTCCTAAGACACTTAGAACAAAACTTTGAAGAACTTGGTAAGAAACAACAAAGTTTAAAGAGTATTTTCTAACTAGAAAATTAAAACTAGTCGAGAAAATAGAATCAGAAACAGATTAGAAATAATATAAAAATATTTTTCTCAAAGAAAGAAAATTGAGCCCACTGAATGCACAGTTTCCCCTTAAGGAAATTATTCCCCTCAAGTACCCGAGGTTAATGGAATGTATCCTCCCAGGATAGAACGATCTTACTCACCGGTGTATCGGTACCTAAAATCACGGTGTTAGCGAACCACTCAACGGCAGTAAAATACACTTAGAATACTAGATTTAGTAGTAGTAGAAGAAGTCAAGAAAATTTCATTTTTAAAATGAGAGGAAATACCTCAATTTATAGAAAACAAAGGGTAGTGTGAAAAAGTTCTTATTGTGCCTTACCGGAAAGGTCACAACCCTTTGAAAAAGTCACAATCTTTCATAAAAGTCACAACTTTTCATAAAAGTCACAACTTTTCAATAAAAGTCGCAACTTTTCATAAAAGTCGCAACTCTTCATAAAAGTCGCAACTCTTCATAAAAGTCGCAACTCTTCATTTTCCATTCACACCATTTAAAACCCAACAAACAGATCATGAAAGTAAAAGATTAATGCACTACTTCTTCAGAACTCGCTGCCTTGTTTAGCAAGGGAGAAGTGAGAATGTATCAGGAAAATTGGTGGTATTCTGGTTTAAGATTACACCAGGTAACCTTCTTATTATTTATCTAAGGAGGAAAATAGTTTTTAAAAGTTAACTCTTTTGATATTTATCATGCGTGTCTTTGGAAAAAGATCTGCAAACCAAATGTTTTAAAATGAATTTTCCTTGGTAAATTGTGTTGCCTTTAAATTTTTTTAGTTTCCAGAATGAGATATGCAGATTCTACTTTGATAAGATAGTATGTCAAAATGTTATAGTTGGAAGACTATTTGAAAAGAAAAGCATTTCTATGTGATGATCTAAGAATATGTTTTATTCTATTTGGTGAAAACAAAACTTTTGTAGTTTTCTACTGTGGATAAATTAGACTATGCAATTGGTTTGAAGAATATGAAAACTTCACCTAATAAGTCAGTATTGTACGTTTGGTTTTCTATAAACTTCATTGTTAAATAGAAATAAATTGTTCAATTTTTTTGTCTTTATTGTTAGTATTCTAAATACTAAGTGGTATGTCTAATTGTGATAGGAAAAAAAAAGATCAGTGACTTAGAGTTTGTGATTTTGTGCCTCTATGGAATGAACTTTGACATTGTGTACAAATTGTCAAAGGAAATTGAAGCACTATAATTCTTTTGTAGAATAATATTTTCAAAAGAGGTTTCATATTGCCAATGACATTTTGATAGTATGGAAAAAAAATATGTGAAAAAATTATTTTTAAATACTTGAAAAATATTTTTGAGATCATATTTAAAATTTGGGTTTTTTTTTGCTTATGATAAAGATAAAATTATACTTAGTGTCTAATTTAAATTTGGAGCACAAGATATGAAATTCAATGATACTTTTGTATTATGTTAGACCCACAAAATTCTTGCAGTATATCTGATATTGTGGTCGTTGAGTTTCTCTTTTACTAGTATATGATATGACTAGTATGAAACTACCAAATAATATATATACTTGTTCAAAATAATTGTGTTCTTTTATGAAAAAGTGTCACTTAAAATATTGTGATTTTTCATGAAAAGATATGTCTATTAAATATAACTATTTGTATAGACATGAATATTGGTGAGTAGTCATCTGTCATGTTTTGTAAAAGAAGCATTTAGATATTATTGCATTTATTGGACCCGATGAAACTATGTTCATAGGTAGCTCGATAACAATCCAATTGAAAGTTATGGAAAGGTCCTTCTAAAAAGGACATTTGACAAGGTGCTGAACAATGTTTGTATCACACAAAATTGTAAGAAGTAGGAACGAAATATTTATGAGAAAAAGCGACCTCACGAAGAGCTTTTCAAACTCAATATTTTTATTCGTACTTACTTTCTTGAGTCAAAATGTTTGTGACATGAACGCTTGGGACATGTCAATTACAAAACCTTGCAAGGAATACTGATCAACTTAGAAATATTGTCTATCTTTGAGTGCAATAAATAAAAATGTCAAGTTTGTGTTGAATCTATGTATGCTAAGCATTCTTATAAATCTGTTGAAAGGAATTCTAATTCCTTAGAATTGTTTTACACTGACATTTTTTATATGAAGTCAACACCAACTCGTGGTAGGAAAAAGTATCTCATAATTTTTATTGACAATTGCATTAGATACTATGTCTATTTGTTGAATGGCAAGGATAAAGCAATAGAAATGCAGTATAATATAGAAGTTGAAAATCAGTTGGAAAAAAGATAAAAAAAAGTGATAGGGATAGAGAGTATAAGTCTCCTTTTACATAAATATGTTTGAAAATTCTCTATTCACCTCAATCTAATGAAAATGCAGAATGAAAAAAAAAATGAACTTAGAAGGAAATGATGGTTACATTACTTATATGTTCAGGTTTACCACAAAAGTTGTGTGGAGAACCTATCCTTACAACAAAAGGGAATAACAAAATGGTTTGTATTTTCAGAAAGAAATCAATAAAAAGTTTTGTTTGTTCAGTACACAATCTATTCCATATGATAAATGGAAAGGAAAGAAATCCAACTTGAAATATTTCAAAGTGTGGGGGTGTCTAGACAAAGTCCAAGTTCCTATTCCTAAAAGGATTAAAATAGGCCTAAGACTCTGGACTGTAAAATTAGACTTGAGTAGTCTAGTGAAAGGTCTAAAGGACCTTGGAAAGAACAAAAGGAGAATATACTTAATAAAGAGATTCAGAGGCGTAGTAAATGTCAAAGGACATGTACTACCTTCGGATCTGATTTTGTAACATTTTCTAAGTCTTCTGTGGACTCATCCTTTTTGGAAAGATGGTGTCAATAGTGAGATTGATTCAATCTTGAGCAATCCTATTGGAAGTTTGTTGTCCTCGAATAAATAAACCTTTGGGTTCAAAGTGAATCTTCAGAAGGAAAATGAAAGTCGATGGAACTGTTGACAAATACAAAGCAAGACGTTTTGTCAAAAGCTTTAGACAAGAAGAATATCTTAATTTTTTGACATATACTCGCCAGTAACTAGAATTACATTCATTCGGATGTTAATTACATAAGCTGCGGTATATGACCTCCAAATTCATCAAATAAATGTGAAAACAACTTTGTTAAATGGAGAATTGGAGGAAGAAATTTACATGGAACAGCCCAAGGGTTTTATGGTTCCTGGTAAAGAAAAAGAAAGTGTGTGAACTTGTTAAGTCACTTTATGGACTAAAACAAGCACCCAAACAATGACATAAGAAGTTTGACCAAACGATGTTGACAAATGGATTTAAGAATGATGGAAGTGATAAATGTGTTTACATTAAAATCACAAGGTTATTGTTTGTTTGTATATTGGTGATATGTTGATCATCAGTAGAGACACTAATGACATAAATGCTACTAAACATATGCTAGAAAACAACTTTGATATGAAAGATCTTGGAATTGCTGATGCGATCTTAGGTATAAGAATCCTTAGAACTCCCTAATGTTTAGCATTGTCACGATCTCATTGCATTGAAAAGGTATTTGACTAGTTCAAATATTTGGATTTTAATATTGTCAAGACTCCATAAATGTTAGCTTTGCACTTCAAAAGAATGAAGGTGAAAGTGATTCACAATTGGATTATGCTAGAGTATTGGGAAGTATGATGTATATCAGGAAGTGTACGCGATCAGATATAACATGTGCTATTAGTAAACTGAGTCGGTTCACGAGTAATCCCAATCGAACTCATTGGATGACAATGAAAAGAGTTTTGGGGTATTTAAAACATACTCAAAACTATGTCGTGCATTACAACAAATATCCAGCAGCATTGAAAGGATATAGTGATGCAAGTTGGATCACCAGGATCAAATAAAGTAAAATCCACGAGTGGATATGTATTTACTCTTGGTGGAGGAGCAGTCTCTTGGAAATCTCCCAAACAGAAATGTATCGCTAACTCTACAATGATCTCTGAGCTTGTTTCTCTAGATAAGACCGGTGAATAAGTTGAAAGACTCTGAAATTTGTTAGATATTCTCTTTTGGCCCGAACCTTTGGCATTAGTATGCATACACTTTTATAGTCAAGATGCAATAGGTAAGGCATGAAGCATTATGTATAACGGAAAGTCTCGTCATATAATACGTTGATATAATACTGTTAGAAAACTACTATTTACTGGAATTATCACAATTGACTTTGTAAAGTCAAAGGATGTGTTGGATCCACTTACAAAAGACCTAATTAGAGAGAGAGAGAGAGAGAGAGAGAGAGAGAGAGAGAGAGAGAGAGAGAGAGAGAGAGAGTTGGAAGATCGTCTAAGGGAATGGGTTTACGGCTTAGGACAAGTCATCATGGCAGTAACTCTACCTAGCAGACTGGAGATCCCAAGAGCTAGGTTCAAGGAGAAAAACAAAGTTGTGACTGACGGTTCAACATTGTCAAACCACTCAATCCATTCTCATGATGAAGACAATGCTTAGGAACAAGGATAAAACATTAAGACTTGTTAATCAGTTAATAAAACTTAAAGATTTTAATGATTTGCTAAGTTTGGAAGATTTGACCAAATAATGTATCTACACGATTGGAAATCACCTATGTGAGTGTGAATTGTAAGCCGCTTCAAAGAGAATCATTGTAAAAAACCTATTCTCTATACACTCATGAAACAAGGAGGATTGTTGGGTTTTAAAAGGTGTGAATGGAAAATGAAGAGTTGCGACTTTTATGAAAAGTTGTGATTATAATGAAACGTTGCGACTTTTATGAAGAGTTGTGATTTTTATGAAATGTTGTGACCTTTCTGAAGGGTTGTACCTTTTCAAAGGGTTGTGACCTTTCTGATAAGGCACAATAAACATTTGTTCACACTACTATTTGTTGTCTATAAATAGAGAGTTTCCTCTTATTTTTCAACAAGGAAAAAATCAATTTTCTGGACTTCTTCTACTACTACTAAATCTAGTATTCTAAGTGTATTTTACTGCCGTTGAGTGGTTCGCTGACACCGTGGTTTTAGGTACCGATACACCGGTGAGTAAGATCGTTCTATCCTGGGAGGATATATTCCATTAACCTAGGGTACTTGAGGGGATTAATTTCCTTAAGGGGAAACTGTGCATTCAGTTGGCTCGATTTTATTCTTTAAGAAAAATATTTTGTATATTGCTTCTAATCTGTTTCTGATTCTATTTTCTCTACTGGATTTAATTTTCTAGTTTTGAAAATGCTCTTTAAACTTTGTTGTTTCTTATCAAGTTATTCAAAGTTTTTTTTTTAAGTATCTTAGGAATACAAGATGAACAACACTTTGATCTCTTTGATGGCTCTTATACAGTCTTCTTTAGAGCTAGTAGACAAAGAAGGCAACCCCCAAAAATTGATCCTTGGAAAGAGGAATTGATACTCTCGACTTGTGCCTTTTTTAGAGATTACGATTCAGTCCTCAAAATAGATTGGTACTTTTTTTCATACTAATCACACGGTCTTGATACTTCTTAATTTCCTTCAAAATAGGTTGGTACTTGCTTCCATATTAATCACACAATCTTGATACTTGATATCATGGTAATATATAATTGTCTTCCTGTAATGAGAAGTTAGAGCAGTGTTTTGTTACATTAACATACCTTTGATTCGATTGTTTTTATTTCTTATATACTGATACTATATAGAATTTTATATCATGGATGTCTTGAATATAATTCTTATAAACAATTATTTTCTACTTATCGTCGTGCTAATAATGTAGAAGTGCTTTTGAAACAGGTGTATATATAAGCTCAACTTTGAGATAGTATGGAAAATAGTGTGGAAGTAATATTACTCTGAGTGGTAAGAAATAAAAGAGTGTTGTTCTTACAAAAGAGTAGTAGTCTTTTGACACTATCAAATTTTCTTCAATATTATTGTATTACTTATTCGGGTATCATATTTACCCCATTTTAATAATTGATGTTGTTGTTACTCTCTTGCTATTGCTATTTAGTGTGGACATTGTCCTGGGTGTGATTATCATTTTGTCTAACAAATTATACATACATTAAAAACCCTACCAAAGAAGATACAGTAATAAATAATATCAAGACTAATATAAGTCTTTGTCCCCATTTAGAAAAAGTATATCATTGCAGAGATATATAAATCTACCAGGCTCTATCTTTTAGTTATTCCAACAAATAAATAGAAATATATGGCTTATGCTGCTCTTTCTTCACTTATGTATACATTGGAACAACTCTTCAAACCTAACGAATCTTTGGTTTGTTGAAGCTGTACACAACAACGTCATGTTCAATCTCTCTATAAAAATCTTTCTGCTATGCAAGTTTTCCTTGACGATATGACAAAGGAAGCCAAAGATATTGAAACTCTTAAGGTTATAGAAAAGAGGATCAGAGATGTAATATACAAAGCAGAAGATAAAAGTTGATTCAAGACTAAGAAGCATCATTCTAGCTGATTGCACAGAAAAATAGAGAAGGGGCTTGTAAATACTTGGAGGAAGAATTGCTAAAATTAAGTGGAAGAGTTAACTGATAGAAGTCTAATTTTGGCTGGTACACGAAGGACTAACGGAAGGATGAGAACTTGCAAAATTCACCATCTTCTTCGCCAACTATGCCTAAGTAAATCCATGTATGATCAACGGCGAGTGATCCTTCTATCTACACTTGAAGAGAAGCATGATTATCTTATGCCACATAGCATCCTGAATGGCAGTCTTCTACATGTAGAAGCAAAACAATCATGATTTTTTCTAGGAATATTTTCCTTCCTAATCTCAAGAAATTCTGATTACCATGGGAAGTCATGACTTTGCTGGCTAATTTACCCAATCGAACAGATAGATTGGACACTAAATGAAGATGTTGTGTTTCACATATTAAAATATCTACAAATTGTACAAGCAGGAGATTCCCCAGAGTATTGAAGAACTAAGTTCTAGCACGTTTTTTTCTATAAGTTTTTAATATCTTGATATATGTTGATAAAGAAGAGATTATGTTATGCCATTCAAAGGATAAAATCAACATGACAATGGACTAATAGCATAACATATATAATTAAAATTACTAACTTCGACTGAATCATAACTGATGAACATTACATGATGAACACAACACTTAGTACTGCCTTCGACATAATCATAACTGATAAACATTATATGATGAACACAACACTTAGGATAACTCAAATGACAAATGAACCTAGACACTTAATATAATATTTAAGTTTTTAATTTTATTTTCGACAATTCCGTTGAACTAGTAATCGGAAACTGTGGAAGAAGTAGATCCACTAACCCTATTAGCAAAGGGTCCACCAACATTGAGTCCATATGAAGAACTTTACCTAGCTCAATTAGGAGGAGTCCAGGCACTTCCCAATGTATGAAATGGGAATGCATTATTATTCACCATTTGTTGTTGTTGTGCCACTTTTTCAACCTTTTGCTTTAGAGTTTCCAATGCCTCCTTCAAGTCTTGAAGTTGGAATAACTTAAGTTCTTCGATAGGAGATTCCCACCATACACCATCAGCTCTCCTCCTAATTTCTCGTAGGGATTCTTTGCGATTTTTCTCCATCTGGAGAACCCCCTCGAGGTTCGTGAGCTTCATATTGAGCTCACGAATACCAGCTTCTCTTTGAGCCACGAGTTGATTGTGGACATCGTTATTTGGTGGAGGGAGGTTCCTCCCAAGGAACCTCTCCACCTACGTGTCTACGCTAGGGTGATCAAAGGAAAAAACTTTATTGTCCGGGAAAAATACCACAATGGCAATTTCAGCACCACATAGCGTACAAAGTTCACTAGCCTTTTTGAACAGACCAGCATGTCGCTTAGAAAACGTAACTCGTAAGTTTCTCGCATTCTTCATTTTCACCATGTCAACCCTTTGACGACCCTTGCTGATTCTTCTTGTCATGTCTAAACTATCACTAAGAAATTGTGATTTTTGGTCTTAACACCAAGAGCTTTATATAAGAAAAAATTGTGTTTTAAAATAACTTAATGATATAGACGTTAGTGATCATAATTAGACAATACATATTTTTCCTAATTAGAATTATATTATTGGATTGTATTTGACCACTATTTTATTTGAGAACTATTTAAAAAAATATATATTAAATGATTAATAAAAACCTTTTATTTTAATAATAACACGGATTTTGCATTTACCATTTATTTTTCCTAGTCGATCATCATTTAGAGATTTTTCCTAATTAGAATTATATTATTATTGGATTGCATTTGACCGCTATTTTATTTGAGAACAATTTAAAAAAATAATATTAAATGATTATTAAAACCCTTTTATTTTAATAATTACATGAATTTTGCATTTACTATTGAATTTTCCTAGTCGATCAGCATTTAGAGATTTTTCCTAATTAGAATTATATTATTGGATTGCATTTGACCGCTATTTTATTTGAGAACAATTTAAAAAATATTTATATTAAATGATTAATAAAACCCTTTTATTTTAATAATAATACAAATTTTGCATTTACCATTGAATTTTCCTAGTCAATCACCATTTAGAGACATACAATGTATCACATCAAGTATACACGGGCGTTTGGATTTATAAATGTTATTATTATTTATACCGCGTTAAGGTTTAGTGTTCGGATTGTAAAGGTTTTCGCTTAATTGCTTTTTGATTTTAATATACTGTGTTGTTCCGACATAAATCCCATATTATATATAATGTCCCGAGGAAAAATCCGCAGATCTCTAGTAGACATTTTCACATTTATTTAAGGCTTATGATAGAAGGTAATTAGTTTACGACAAATATAGGAGTAGTTTTAAAAATATAAAATAAAGTAATTAGCTTACAATAAATATAACAAAGTTTTATTTACATAAAAATTGCCAAAAATCATAGAAAGTATACACTGACTATACAATATAACTCCTCCTAAGTCATAGAAAATATACACCATCTATACAATATAGTTTATCTATACATGAGCTATACATCGACAGAGGTGTATGCAGGAGGGGGTCACCGGGTTCACGTGAACCCATGCTGCCCTCCTGAAATCTTATATGTTGCAGCCTATTGTGTCTAGTTTCTGTAGAATAAAGCGGATTGCAATTTCGATACTTCTACTTTGAGATGCAATTTTTTTGGCGTCATCGTGACAATTTGAAACTTTTAGTGCGCTAAAATCTAAAGCTGACTTCATAATAACATCTGAAACAATCCCAAAGGTTTTAAATTTTGAATTTTTGATATATTGTATATCTTTGTGTCTAGATTCGGAATAATCAAACGTCTTGTGATTTCGTCATTCCTACATCAAGATACGAGAGTTTTAGTAAAGCCACCCAAATCTGAAATTTTCAGCATGGCAGAATGTAGAGCTAACTTCAAAAATTCATCTAGAAATATTTTTATGTATTAAATTCTGAATTTTGTATATGTTATAGATCAAGAAGTCTTGTTTCTGGAAAATAAAATCGTTCATGATTTCAATATTTCTACAATAAGATATTCTCATCCTTCACATGAATTTTCTACGATAGACATGTCAAGCTGTAAAAAAGTGATGAAAATCAGGAAAAAAAAGAGGAAGAAGAGTACCTTGTGTTATGCCCCTTTCGTCGTAACTCACAATCTGAAATTGAAGTCAAAATTGTGGAGACAACGTGTCTATTTATAAATGTCATGTGGTGGAAATAAAATTTGTTTCCTAATTAATTACAATTTTTTTTTTTTTGGCTATCATTCTCCTAGTTCAATTACCTTTTTTTTTTAAGGCGGTTGCTTGCTTCGAATAAAACAAGGAAAGGTTTGTGGCCCAGTTTGAAGCGAGGAATTTGATTAAATTTTGACATTAGTCGCTAGAGAAGAACAAAAAAGAAATAGACTTGGGCATTAATTGTCAGTGAAAAAAAAGTCAACTATTTCTTTTCTTTTCTCAACAATGTCAAGTCCAAAAAAATGTTCCCACAATATGTATTTTTTTATTTTTTTTGACATTATTGCGATTAAATTATCAAGTCAGTGCTTCAAGTCTAGTCTTCAAAAGATAATATATTTTGACAAGACTTGAAGCATGAGACATTCGTAATCATTTAAAATTTATGAAATATAAATTTATAAAATTATTCTGATTATATTAAATTCATGAATATATTAGTCCAAATATATATTATGAATATTAATATAATTGCGTTAATTATTTAAGTCCAATAAATATGGATTTAATTAAAGTCCAAATTAATTGATTTGGGATACAATAAATGAGCCCAGCCCAATTTCATCTCATCCTAGAGGCCCATTTTGGTGCCACATGGCAAATGACGTGGCATGTCAAGTCAAACAAGAAGTCAATAGGATCATGACTATGTCCAAAATGGCAAGCCCGCTCCATGAAGCACATATGTCAGGTAACTTAAATTTGATTGGCAGAAGGGAATCTTGTTCCAATCAGAACTCCTCTATTCTAAAACTATAAATAGGGTTCTCATAATTCAGAAAATGGACCGAAAATTCTAAACAAGAAGATAGAGAAAGCCCGTGGTACAAACGCCATAAAAATTCTCTATAAGATACAAGTTTAAGAATTCAAGCATTCAAGTTCAAGATCAAGACCATCAGATTCAAGAACAAGCTCAAAACCCTTGAATTCAAGTAAAAGTCAAGATAAAGTTCAAGTTTAAGTTCATCGAAGATTCAAGAACAAGCTTTAAATCCCTTGAATCCAAGATCAAGTTCAAGACAAATTCAAGACCATGCTTAAGAGCCATTGAATTCATCATCTTCACATTCTCATCTGTCGAGTCAAACCTCTTCATCATTTTTCATCTTTTGCATCAAACCTCTTCATCATCAATTTCAGTATCCTCAATGCGAGTCATACTAGTACCAGTCTCTCTATTACCAGGGGGAACGTAGGGCCCAACCTTCTCATTCCTGTTGCCATAATTGTTCCTGTTGTAATTGTTATCATGGTTGAAGTTCCCTTTCTAGACATAGTTTCCCTCACGGTTGTAGTTGCCATAGTTCTGAGCTTGGTTTCCTTGACCTAGGCACCAGTTATCCAACTTGGAACCTTGGGCGTTGGTTTGGAAACCTCCCATCTGATCATTAACCAAATTCGCATCCTCATCATAGTAGTACTCCTGAACTGGCGATGGTGGAGTTCTAGTTAGATAATTGACCGCATTCATCTTTTCTGCATTTCCACTCACATGTTTCAATACTAAGCCAAGTTCTGTCCTCATTTAAGCCATCTCTTCACGAATGTCATCTTTAGTTTGATTTTTTGTAGTTTGGATAGCGAACGTGCTCCTACCAGTATTTGCCTTTCTAGTGCTCCATGCTTTATTGTTTTGAGAAATCCTCTCAAGTTTTTCAGCGATCTACTCAAAAGTGCACTCACCATATGATCCTCCAGCAATAGTATCTAACACAGCTCTTCCATTGTCATTCTGTCCTCTATATAAGTACTCCTTCAATGACTTATCATCTATGCGGTGATTCAGAACACTTCTCATGAATCTAGTGAACCTGTCCCAAGAACTGCTTATCGACTCTCCAGGTAGTACTGTGAAGTTATTCAGTTTATCCTTATGATTTAATTTCTTGGACACCGGAAAATACCTTGCTATGAACACCTTATGTAATTGGTCCCATGTATAGATAGAATTGTATGGCAGCTCAGAAAACCACACAGCAACATCACCGGACAGTGGGAATACTCTCAAACCTATGACATCCATATCCAACTCCGGTCGTCCTACACAACTCTTACAGACACTTGACAATTTAGCCATGTGAGCGTATGGATCTTCTGAAGCGAACCCAACAAACAACCCTCTCGCTGTAAGCATCTATATAAAACTGCTGGTCACCACAAATGTATATCCTGAAGGTAGAGGAGGGAGACCAATAGGACAATCTGATCCAACCGCATTAGAGTCAACCCTGTAGTTATCACGAAACCTCGGTGCTGGCGGATTTTGCACCCTTTCTGTATTTCCATTTAGATGACCACCTTGAGCCTGAGCAGTCACATTAACAACTCCAGGAGGTTCAAACTCAGCTCCATCTCCTTGACCCTATCCGATTGATTATTGTGTACCTCTTGATTAGCCATTTTCCTCAAAGTTTTTCTCAATTCAGGATTGTAGGGGGTCAAGGGTTCATGTCGACTCCGCGTACTTGGCATACACTAGAATTGAAACCTGTAGAAAAAAAAACAAAACAAAAACGTAAAATCAGGAAATACTTGACTAAAGTTCAACAATGTAGTTAGTTTAATCTAAAAGCCGTATTCCCCAGCAGCGGCGCCAAAATTTGATACACCCAAATTACACTTCCCAAAAGAAGTATAAGTGGTTGTTGCCAAATAAAGAACCCAACTTGTAGGGTTGGGGTTGATCCCACGAGGAATATGGTTAAACTTAAACTTAACTCACAATTATCTCTTTTTAGTCAAACTATTTCTGAAGAAAGTAAACAGGGGGATTTTGTAAATAAATAACAGATTGTTGATTTGAATGATTAAGTAACGAGCAAAAAAGATTCACAGTTTGAGATATCAATATAAGATGGAAACTAGGGCATATGTGTTCCCCACAAGCTCTTAACTCAGTAATCCTAATAATAGTAATCCTATCCTAGTGTTTGACATGTAAGGCTGATAAGTTATGTATCCCTAAGTGACTGGTAATCATCATAGGAACTTTCACTCGCGACTTGGTAAATCTAAGAATGTGTGCTTTACTAACCCTTACTTTACCCAGATTAGTCATCGTGTCAACTTAGTTGGGTTTTCACCCTCACGTCAGTTGATTAAAGTTAGACTATTAGATTGCAGCAAATCCTTAACTAAATCTCTGTTGTTTAATCTTTTTCTCATTCATTACCCCCTTAGTAAGGCAAGTAGGAACGAGGTAAGTTCTAACGTTGCGCACCGCTAGAAAGACTTTTAAACGAAAAGATTAACAATACATGCATAAACACTATTCAAGAATTACTTAATTATTATTCATACATTGTTAATTGCTCATGCTTCCCACAACCCTAGTTGTAGATTTAGCTACTCATGCTTGAGAGTTCACAATTCATAATTAGGTTAAAAGAAATCATGAACTTACAATTAGAATAGATAAAAACCAAAATCTTGAATTGAAATTCAAAGTGAAATTGCATAAACCAACTTCC
>JAJONR010002747.1:0-38593 GCA_029582245.1 Solanum etuberosum
TTAGTATAAATTCGAATTTACGTATCATATCTAAAAAATTAGTGCATGATACATTACTATTTATGTATCTCGTTTAAATTGATAAGTATTGTATTGTTACGGGATACATTAAACATGTAATTGTTGCCCATAAGTTGTTTGGTTTGAGATCGATACATGTAGTATAAATTAGTATTTATGTATCATGCTCGTATAATTTGATAGCTATGTATCATATACAAAAAAATTATGAATATGATAAACAATGATTTAATTATAAAATAGTACTGCACATACATAACAAACATATGATACATAGTCAATAAATTGAGCCTATTGTTCGTGTTTTCCTGTAAAAAAAAAATTAAAAAATAATAGTAAAAGAAATAAAAAAATTGAAGTGATGGAAAGAAATTTACCTCTTGAATAATTTGAAATCATTAATTGGAAAGAGAAGATTTGAAATTCAAAAATAGATTAATTGATGTAATTATGGAGAGATTTGTGGTGTGAAAAAAGGAAGGAAAATCATGAGTATGAAATTTCAAATTAATGTATCCGGAAAAGGGAATGATGAGAGGAAAAGAAGAAATTTTTGATATTTTTTGAAATGATAAGAAAAATAAGAAAATATGATAATAAATGTCGTGTAATTAAGTAATTTTTCCTTATATGTATTCAAAGTCTTAACATCTTGTCATCTAAAACTTAAATATAAGACTTCAAATAAACGGTCACATGACAATTACTCTCCTATTACGTCACTTTGACTTGAAAATAAAAACATAACGTTTATTCGCAACAAACAAATAGCAACCTAATAAAGATTTTACGTCACTTTGATTTGAAGTTATATATAATTAAAAAAAACGACACAAGGAGTATAGTCTTGAACCTTATTCTTCAAACTCTTAGACAAATATCAATCTTTGTATTTTTCAAGAATAGTGAGTTACTTGAAACCTCTAGGATTGTTGCTCTATCTTTTAGTTTGTGTGAATGAATAATTTCCTATAATGTAGTAAGCACATAAAAAAGGAAACCACTAATTCCACCAATTATTCTAGCTCATTATATATGGTAACTTATGTAACATTCGGGCTATTTATTTACCCAATTTACTATTTGTTACTTTGGAGCTGATGTCAAGTTTTGATGATTTAACAGACTTTGGGATCTAACAAGGGACCAGATCCTTGTTATTGAGACTGACGACAGGGCAAATGAATGAATAAACTCAGTGTGAGGAATATTTGTGCGTCATCATAAAAAAGGGGGAAAATGTTATATTCTAGGTGTTTTGATGATCCTCACAAATGTAGAGAACCGGTCCCTGGCAGAGTGCTCTCGTTCTGATTCAAAATGAGGTATAGCTGTAAAGCTGTCTTGTAGGTTGGTTGGTGAAAAGTGCAGCGTACTTCACCAATAGGAAGAGCGGACGAGATTGTCTGTTTCAGTGGCTCACAAATGCAGGGACCCGGTCTCTGGCAGAGTTCTCTCGTCCAGATTTATAATGATGTACAACTGTAAAGCTGTCCTGTCAGTGGGTTGGTGAAGTTGTCAGCGTACTTCACCAATAGAAACAGACGAGGTTGTTTGTCCAATGGTCAATAACTCTTTCTGGTCGATATAATCAAAATGACAAATAACAAGAAGATTCATTCATTCAAAAAGGGAGAGTGAGTTAGCAAGTCTTCTCAAGAACTCACAAAGAACACATTGCAAGAGACCTGATCCCTACAAGACTGCGTATGTGAAAAGACGACAAGACAGCTGTTAGAAATGCTGCCACCTCTGATGTGGTACGTGCACGTCTTTCTAGAGAAGCAGGCTCTCAGCCAATGGGCGGTCTCAAGAAGTTTGTGTTCATTCATATAATCTCTTAACACAAAACACAAACTAAGATTTGGCAAACAAAACTTGAATTTTCTCTGAAAATTCATAAGCTTGAAAAGAGAAGGCCATCTTCAAGGAAGAACACTGCTCATATCAACAAGGGACCTGATGGAGTGCTGAAACGTCTTGTTGTATTTAGAGCTTTGTATCTTATGTGCTTAAATTGTAAATCTACTCCTAAGTTATAAAGGATAGTAGATCAATGCTTGTCTAAGTATTTAGTTTGAGTCGTATTAACTAGAGTTAGTTAGTCGAATCATCTTGTTTTTGTCAAGCCTTTTTACATCATTGTTTTGATGTTCTCTTGGGTAGAGTTGCCTAGGAGTGTCAACTAGAGTTAGTTGATGTGTGGTGCAGCAGAGTTGGTGCTCATTTAAGCTCTTGTCTTGGAGATAGGAGTTGGTGGCTAGAGTTAGCCTTGGAGGTTCTTAAAGTCTAGATCAACTAGGGTTAGTTGGTTTAGTGGGCAATAGGATTATTGCTTTGACTCGTTTAAGTAATAGGAGTATTACTTAGTGTAGGATTAGGGTGTTAATCTCACTGTAGTGGTTGTAATCTGTGTTTCACTTTTGCTTGAGAAGATTAGTGAAAACAGTTGGAAAATCCTGTGTGACAGGTCGTGGTTTTACTCCCTTGAGCAAGGAGGTTTCCACGTAAAACTCTTGTGCCTGTTTTACGTTGTGGTATTTATTTTCTGCACTTTTTTTCTGTCGGGGGACCTGGTCCTGTGATCACTGGTGGACGCATACATTCCAACACTATCCATTATGTATCTTCCTATTCATTGCAAGGAAGAATTCTTCACCTATAAATAGTATGGTCTTACTTTGTGTTGTGTACATAAGAGATAGACAAGAGAAAGTGTGTAAGAAAAGATGAGAAGTGTTATATTGTCTTTATATTGAGATTAGTGTAGCGAAAGAGAGAGTTGAGACAAAGAATAATATTCCAAGTCTTCAACTAATTCACTATCCAAAATAGAGTAATTATATGTTGAAGGAATGCGTTCTTATGTGGAGCTTTGGACTCTTCAACTAATCTGGAACTATTTGAGTTGTACGACGTTGTTAGGCTGTTGTATCCTGGAGGAGACAAGTCAAGAGTATTACTGCTGGATCGGTGTAGATTATGCAGCAATGAGCTTCAATCTCCTTAAAGAGAGGAAGATATTCGTGCCTCAGCCTGAATGATTTGTTTATTCAATTTTGTCATTTTTATTTTCAACTGTAATTTATTGTATTTGTGATATATTACACCAACCCCAAGTCAAATGAGGCAGACAAGAACCGTATGAGCTGATGCTATACATATAATCTATGACATATGATAGATCAATAAAACAATATACAAATAGAAGAAAGAATTGCATATATATATATGACAACCTCGTAATGCCTAGGTTGCCTCTAAAAAATCTGTAACTGTGCAACTGAAAACTGATCAGGATTGAACCCTAACATACCCAAACTATAGACATATATAGCAAGAAAGCTAGCACTAGACATATGTTAGCACTAGAAAATACATCTCCATCAACCATAGGAACATTAGTACATATACAACATAAACTGTTATAAACTTATGTAACATAAACAAAATAACAAGTTGACAAGTGAAAATGGTTAAATGAATCAAATACTAAAGATGGGAAACTATTAGTTTATAAATATCATAAACATAATATGAAATTGTAATTTGCAATCTAGCACATTTAGCTTTTTATACAACATCCAATGAATTATTCACTTGTGTATGTCTCTTAAAAGGTTGCCTATGTCACTTATGTGATGTCCTGTACCTAATTCTAATATAAATTCTCATGTGATAGAACCAAGGGGATCTATGACAAGTGAATGGCATTTTTTTCCAGATACCTATGAATCTATACTATATAAATATATCATATTTTACGGTCGGACTATGAGGCATGACTCAATGGAATTATTGTGTGGGTCAGTTGTCATGACCCGAAATTGATTCATAATGGTGTCTCCGACTACCATAACCTTCAATAGGCAAGCCAAAATTCAACACCAAACGATAATTAAAACTAGAATATAACTTCGTGGATTCAAGAGCCTCTAAAGCATATAGGGAAGGGACAATATACAAGAATCATGTCTAAGCATGATACAAAATATATAGAAAATATAATAGAGGGAAAGTAGCAGTCTCCGGACACTAGAGCTCACCACGATCCAAACAGCGATGGCCTCAGATGATCAGTAGTCAACGAGGATGGAATGTACTAGGTGATGCATCAGAAAAAGATACAAAAGTGTAGTCTGATTACCAAAACACGAGATAGTACTAACACAATATAATGCAACTATACTAAAAATCGGTAGCACAATAAAGGTCGGTAAAGCTTCAGAACAACATACAAAATTGCAAATACACTCTGATGTGCCCAAAATACAATGCAATATGAAATACTACAACGCTTATGCGTCTAATGCATAAAGTAAAACCTGAAAAGTTTCTAAGGACGTTCGGGATAGACTCAGACTCATCAACAAAAGGTAAAACCCTAGAAAAGTCCCACGGGCCACCGGAATAAACCTCGGACTCATCAACATAAAAGTAAAACCTAGGTTAAGTACCATGGGTCATCCGCAATAAACTTCAAACTCATCAAAAAAAAAAAGTAAATGAAGAAAGGTCACAGAAGCATCACCACAAACTGTGAGTAATGTAGTATGCCAGTTTAAAACTAGGGAAAAAAAAGGCCCAAATTTTCATGAAAATAGCACATCCCTTCACAATACCCTTTTTATCACGATAAAATCAATAAATTTACAACAAAAGTCCTTTCAAAGAAAATAATGCAATATTTCATAAAACTAAATTTATTCTCAATAACTAAAATCATGATATTATAGATAAAGCGTAAATATTTGAATAAACACACAATCATACTTAACCTACCAAACAAAAACCAACAAATCTAAAACTAAGTATAAGTCATCTAAAAGCATTTTAAGGATTTTATACCAACCAAGTCAAAACTGCGCATCAACCTAAACTAAGGCTTAAGGCTAAACTACTAGTCTAAACTCTCAAATATATTCTTTTCAAGGTGAGGATCACATGCCCCTGAGTTGGGTAAAGATAGAAGTATAATCAGAACTCAAATGGTCTGAAAAGCACACTTTGAAGAATTAAAAAATTAAGAATTTTGAGGTTGCAATCAAGAAATAATTACGGAAACGAAACTAGATTAAGCAATGAAAAGTAAAAGGGAGGGGTATTACCTTAAAATCAATGAAAATGGACAAGAATTAAGCAATTTCATCTCATGAATAAATATAATGCAACTCCTAATGGTAGGATTTTGGTTGATATGGGATGAGAACTTGTATGAGACTAATGTAATAAGTAGTAATATTCAAGTTACACTGTTTAATCAAGGACATAACCAAAGGGCAACAAATTGTGCTTACTATCATTAACGGATTCAATACTATAGAACAGAGAAGAAGTTATTGAAAGGAAAACTACTACTCCTGGACTAACAAGTATCATAGTACAGATAGAATATCAAGTAGAATCAATAGAGTCTTTGGTAACTATGAATGGATAGAGAAATGAGGCCATGTTACTATTGAGTATGGAAACTCTGCCATATCTGATCATTTCCCTATGCAACTTACTTTGCAAACACCTCAAAACTGTGTTAAGGTGAAGTTCAAATTATTAAAAAAAGTAGATGTTACTTTTAAGGAATAAAAAGAAATACTTCTTAATTAACGCATTAAAAAATAGGAAAAAGAGTATTATTTATTTTTTTGTTCTTAATTAACTCATTAAAAAGGTTGTAACTACTTTTAAGGCAGGAAAAAATATATTTTTAATACTCAATTAATGTATAGTAATTATCAAATTTATGTAGATGTGTATTATATTAATTGGAGACTATGAGATATTTCTGATTAGTGTATACATACAATAAATTTGTTAATATTCAGTTAAAATATATTTGATCAGGTATATGTTTGCACTATAATGTATACTTTATTTTCATATCTTGTTTGTGTATTCAGTTGCAATGATCTAAACTTAGTATTAAACGTCCAGTACTACTGCAAATAAGCATGTATTTATGAATACTTGCGATTATGTATAAATTTAATCAAGTATACATTCGCACTATAATGTATACATTACTTATATTTTATTTGTATACATTATTAGTATACATATCTATATGTTGTAGCTATTGATGTGTATAGATATATTACATTTCGATAAAATACTTCGATAAATAAAATCAAGTTTGTATACATATTTTCAACTGTGTATACACTACAAGAAAAGTGTGAATTACATAGGGATTAGTACGAAAATTTGCAGAAAATAACTTTCCTGCGGATTTTCATACTAATCTCCAGGAAAATCCCCATGTAATTCACACTTTTTTGTAGTGATACATTCAGTTTGAAGACGTACACATTAGACTGTTATAAAGTTATGTCTCAATGTATACAAACTCATGTTCCACATTAAATAAGAATCAAATGCTTCTTCAACTTGAATACCGAGGTGAGTTTGCATGTGTAGAAATCTATGTTGTAAATAGAAAATCTTTTAAATCAAAATTATTACCATTAATACCTACAATTGACGATTTTCAAACTCATCATCATTTTTCAGCTTACCAATTAATTTCTCCAAGGGGTTCACACTGTCATTGTAATCTTCACCACTTTCTACATATCTTCTCTTTTGAGAATGAACTACTCTTACCAATTGAAATATAATAGAAAATTCAAAAATTAGCAAAAAAAAAATGTGTATCCAAATACAAGATAAAGAATGTAGAAGCCCTCAATTTTCTTTGATAAAAATGCAGATAATCAATCTAAAAAAGACTTGGTGTGATTTGAGTGACATATTGTAAAAGTTGTTGCTGTAATTGATATCTAATATAGCTATTTTAGAGAAGAAGTGTAATGATCCGATCGGTCATTTTCAATTTTTTTTATGAATTTACCATTTTGCCCCTCCCGTAATCACACCCGAGTCTTTTATGTTGAGTTTTGAAAGTTGATTTTGAACTTTGAGTTAAAAGTGGAGAATTTGGTAAGGCTTGAGTTTGAACGGCTAATATTGTTAAGAAAGTGGTATTTGTGGTCTTTTGGAGTTTCGAGTGTCGGAATGGAAGTCTTTTGAGGATTTGAGGTCCTAAGTTATGAAATTATATAAATTTAGCCTTTGGTTGACTTTGGTCAACATTTGGGGTTTGGATGATCATATCGGAATTCGTTCATTGGATTTGGGGGATGATTTTAGGCCTAGGTGAGGTCTTGATTGATTTTTGAGAGGTCTCGAGCTTGTTTTAGCCTTTTAGGTGTTGAGTTAGTTTCTTGTGGTTTTCACGGATGTCGAGTCAAGGAGAACTCTGATTCTTGTTTTGACGATTCCATTTTAGTTCGAAATATCTAGTATAATTGATTTGAATATGTGGTTTGTGTGCACGGGGAACCGACGAATCTCGAGGGTTCTTTTGATGTTCCTGTATTGGCTGATGTTTCTGGTGCTACAATCTTCGCTTTAGCGATGATCGCTTAAGAGGAACCTGGTTCGCAAATTCGAGACTGGCTTTTTGGGTGGGGTTGGCAAAAACAAGACCCACAACTTTTGCGGGGTTCGCTTAAGAAGAACCTGATTCACAAAAGTGACACCTGAGAGGGTTTTTGCCTGCTATTTTTGGAGTTTAAGCCCCATTTTCCATTTTTGAGCTTCAGGAACCCTTAGTGGCAATTTTTGAAAGGATTTCTTATGCTAAATCATTTGGGTAAGCTTTCATGATTCTAAACCTTCATTTTCCTTTGGTTATTTATGAATTCTAACATCAAAATTTTGGATTTTGTTTGATAAATGACAAGGTTTTTTCAAGGACTCAAGTTCTTAACTAAAATGGAGATTATGAACTGTTTTTGAGTCCTTTTTCAAAATGATTTTCCCCAATGAATTTCTAAAGCCTTGATTAATATTTTCACGTATTGAATTTTGAATTCAAACCTTATTTTTAGAATTAGGTTTGAGTTGATTGACTCACTTTTCAAAGTAATTGATGTGGGTATTGTTGTTTCCATAGATTTATTGTTAATACTTGGTTGTTATAAATTGTGTGGCTTCGAAAGTTATTCAGAAGGGGAAGACTCAACTCTTGGAGTGATTAATTGTGTGATTTAAGGTAAGCGATCTCCTAAACCTTGTATTCTACTAGAATTTGTGTATTCCCTTTGTTATTTTTGTGTTGGGAGTAATGGGGATGCGGTAAAGGGTTAAATTGTCCACTTGGTAAATCTAAACGAATAAAAAAGGGTTGAAACTAAAAATGCTATGTGATGAACATGATGATGTGAATTGCGTTGTTGTGATCCTTATTGATTGATTGATGATATGCTTGATAGTATGAAAGTGGAATTGAATTGCATGATTTATTTTTTCTTCCATGTGGTGTGATATTACGTGTGTGCCTTGATTATTGAACACCGTGATGAGACTTGTAGTGGTTATGATGCCGATGTCTTTTCCAGCAAGTGGTTGTGATGTCGAGGTCTTTTCCGGCAAGTGTTTATGATACCGAGGTCATTGCTGGTGAGTGCTATAAAGATGATGGGAAATGGTTCCGGCTAGAGAGTTGATATAAAGCCGATGAAAAATGGTTCCAGCTAGTGATATTATGCCGATGGGAAATGGTTCCGGCGAGAGATTGATTATTGTGATTTGGTGCATTTTGATGTTTATGTGTGACTTACTTGTTAATTGTGGTTGATACACTTTTTGTGTGTGATTGATCTACTTGTCATTGAGATTGAACTACTTTCTTCATTTTGTCGTTGAATTGCGATTATAGAACTGTGATTATTGAGCCTTGTGAGTTGTGCATTATAGAATTGATAGGTTGGTTTGATTTTTGTGTTGATTGTAGTTTGAGGAGGTTCGGTTGGAGTGTAAGGGGTATTCAATTTCTATCTAGATGACTTGTTTATTAGGTTACTTGCTTGGTACCGTGTTATTGGTACTCACTCCTTCGTTATACACTTGTGTAGGTTCCGAGCCCAAATTCGTGTGATGTCTTTCTTCTTTTTCTGAGTTCGAGGCTCATCAAGGATTTTGAGAGGTAGCCGCTTGTCACTTTGGCGGGCCCTCTTTTCCTTTTCTTTATACTTTGTTCTATTTGAGAAACAAAGACTGAGACTTGTAATTATTTTAATTCCGCACTTTATGTATTTTGTGGCTTGTACACGTGACAACCAGATTTTGGGGGTTTCAATAGAAAGAATACTTTTTCACTTTATCTTGTTCTTGTTTTATATTTCCGTAGTTTCTTTCGTTTTTGTTGGGTTGAGAATGACTTGTCTTGGTAGGAATAGACAAGTTTCATCACGTCCATTTTTGGGCCGTGTCAAATGGTACCAGAGCCCCAGGTTCATAGGTCACACCTGTGTACAAGCCAAGTCTAAGTAGAGTCTTGAGGATTAGTACGGAGACATCTGTACGTATCTTCAAGAGGGTACAAAGACTTTTAGGAAACTTCCTTTTATTCATCCTTTATTATTCTGTGTGGTTGCCTTCACTAGTGCTAAGTTGCCACATGTTGTTTTGTCAGATGTCAAGGACCTGAGCTTTTGTTTCCAGTGGTAGAAAGGAGGTGGTCCCCGAGGTTGGTGTTGAGACCACAGCTAGGGGTAGAGGTAGGGCCCGAGCTAGAGGTCGTGTTCGTGGAGTAGCACCGATTAGATGTTGTACCCGTGGAGCGGCACCAGCCAGAGGTAGAGCTAGAGAGGCTTCTCCTGAGCCACAGGTGCTCAGACGAGGGTAGGGGCGCAGACCCCAGGTCAGCAACAGACTCTGGTATTCATGATTAGGTGGGCCAGTCACAAGTGGTTCCTGCACTAGCTGTTGGTGCACAAATTACACCTTAGGTTATTCTGACAGCGGCTGATCAACAGTGTTATGAGAGGTTTCAGAAGATGAAACTACCCTATTTTCAGGGTGGTAAGAGCGAGGATGCTCATGAGTTCTTGACTTTGCACCATGAGATACTTGAGGTAGTGGGTATGGTGGATGCTCGTGGTGTCTGGTTTGTTTCACTTCAGCTTCATGGTCGCGCCAGAGAGTGGTGGAGGACTTTTGTAAGGTCTAGACCAGTTGGATCTCCCCCGGTAGAGTGAGATGTGTTCTCCAGTGCTTTCCAGGACCGCTTATTCCTTAAGGCGAGGAGAGTCGACTGAGGTTTGAGAGCTTGAATTGGGGTAGTTTGTCTGTGACCGAGTATGAGGCCCATTTCTGTGAGCTTTCTAGGCATGCTATGACTATTGTTCTGGATGAGGCAGAGAGAGTCTGCAGGTTTGTGAGATGGTTGACTTTCTCCGTCAGATCTTATTTGTTTGGAGCAGCTAGAGAGGGGGCTTCGTTCCAATCCATTATGAGGACCACCAAGGAGGCAGAATTGATGGTTTTAGAGAATTTTGGGGAGCCCAAGAGAGCCCGATCATCTGGTCAATTTGGTGCCTCATTTGGAGGCAGAGGTTCGTATAGAGGTAGTGATGTACCGTGAGTTTACAGTATTTTTGATGCGTTTCACTTAGAGTTTGTGTTTGTCTAGGGACATTTTGTATTAGAACTGATGTTTTATGTATGATTTTTGCAGGAAATAAGCTTGGATGCGGTTGATGGAGATGAGAGCTGAAGATGTGCAGATTTAAGCGACCCACGGACCGTAGGTCCTATGACGGACCGTCGATGGGCAGGCGTAGGTGGAGCATCAGGGAAGTCTGACCAAGTGTGGGACTATGAAGCAACTGACGGATCGTAGGTCGACCCACGGGCCATCCTGTACATCCGTTGATGAGTTCAGAAATTTGAAGTTTCGGTACCTGATGAAAAATCCTAAGTGTGGAGCCACGAAAGGGGACTTACAGATCGTAGGTCGACCCACGGTCCGTAGGTCGAGTCGTCAACTGAAGCCGCGTTCCAGCAGTTTATTTCCTTATTTTGTTTCCTTTTTAATTTAGGATTTGTTTTCTATAAATAGGAGTTGTAATCCTCATTTTTGGGGGTTAGACATTATTGTATACTTCTAGTTATTGGTTTTTGGGAATTAAGTTTCAAACTTTGAGCAATTAACTTTCCAATTTTCGTTTTATTCGATTTTATCTTTGGAATTCAATTGAAGATTCCGGATTTCATCAATTCTTCTTGTAAGTTCATGAATTCTTTTTACCCAATTATGAATTGTGTTCTTTCAAACATGAGTAGCTAAATCCACAACTAGGGTTGTGGAAACCATGAGCAATTAACAAAGTATGAATAATAATTAAGTAATTCTTGAATAGTGTTCATGCATGTATTGTTAATTCTTTCGCTTAGAAATCTTTTTGACGGTTGCAAACGTTAGAACTCGCCTCGTTTCTACTTGCTGGACCAAGGAGGTAGTGAATGAGAAAAGAATTAACAACAAAGATTTAGTGGATGCTATCTAATAGTCAAGTATCAATTGGAGTGAGGGTGAAAACTAAGACATACATTGATGTGATGACTAATCTGAGGTAAAAGGTAAGGGTTAGTAAAGCATATACCCGTAGCTGGACTAAGGTGCGTGGTGAAATTCCCTACTTGGAGGAAAAATCACTTAGGGATACCTAACTTACCAACTTTGCATGTAAAACACTGGGAAATAATTACTATTATTAGGATTACCGCGTTAAGAGCTTGTGGGGAATAAATATACCCTAGTTTCTTTCTCATATTGATATTTCAAAAGTTGAATCTTGTCTACTTGTTACTTAAGCAATCTAAACTGTTACTTACTTAAAAAATCCCCCATGTTTACTTTCCTCGGAAATAAGTTGACTAAACAGAAATAATAGTGAGTTAAAGTTAAGTCTAAACCATATTCCTCGTGGGATCGATCCCAACCTATAAGTTGGGTTCTTTACTTGATAGCAATCACTTATACTTCTTTAGGGAGGTGTAATTTGAGCGTATCAAATTTTGGCGCCGCTGCAGGGGAATAAGGCTTTTAGATTAAGTTTAACTACATTATTGAACTTTAGTCAAGTATTTCCTAATTTTACGTTTTGTTTTATTTTTATTTTCAACAGGTTTCTACTCTAGTGTATGCCAAGTACACGGAGTCGAGGCGAACCATTGACCCCCTACGATCCAAAGTTGAATAAAACTTTGAGAAGAATGAATAATAAAGGGGTACACAATAATCCTGATGTAGATGGTCAAAGAGATAGAGCTGGGGTGCAACCGCCTCGGGTTTATGGTGGTAATCTACTTGGTAATGCAGAAAGGGTTCAGAATCCACCAGCACCGAGGTTTCGTGAGCATTACAGGGCTGATTATGATGTGACCACCTCAGATGGTCCTATTGTTCTTCCATCTCTACCTCCAAGTCACACATTTATGGTAACCAGCAATTGGATACAGATGCTTACAGCGAAAGGGTCATTTGCTGGGTTGGCTTCGGAGGATCCATATGCTCATATGGCTAAACTTTCCAGTGTGTGCAAAAGTTGTGTTGGGCGACCAGAGTTAGATATGGATGTTATAGGTCTGAGGGTCTTCCTACTATCATTAACCGGTAATGCTGCAGTGTGGTTTTCTGAGCTACCATACAATTCGATCTACACATGGGATTAGATACATAAGGTATTCACAGCGAGGTAATTTCCGGTGTCCAAAAAGCTCAATCATAAGGATAAATTGAACAACTTCGCAGCACTACCAGGAGAGTCGATCAGCAGTTCTTGGGATAGGTTCACTGGATTCATCAGAAATGTTTCAAATCACTGCATTGATGATGAGTCGTTGAAAGAGTATTTTTCTATAGAGGGAAGGATGACAATGGAAGGGCTGTGTTTGATACTATTGCTGGAGGATCATATTGTGAGTGCATCTTTAAGGAGATCGCTGAGAAGTTAGAGAGGATTTCCCAAAACAACAAAGCCTGGAGCAATAGGAAGGCAAATACCGGTAGAACCACTTTCGCTGTCCAAACTGCACCCAACCAAGCCAGTGATGACATTCGGGAAGAGATGGCACAGATGAGAACAAAATTTAGCTTGGTATTAAATCATGTGAGTGGCAGTGCGGAAAAAGTAAATGTAGTGAATTATCTGACTAGATGTCCACTACCACCAGTTGATGAGTTCTTCTATATGGAGGATGCAAATTTGGTGAATGATCAGACGGGGGGTTTTCGAACCAACGACCAAGGTTACAACGTGGATAATTAGCGCCAAGGTCAAGGAAACCTAGTTCGGAACTATGGAGGCTACAATAGTGAGGGTAACTATGTCAGGGATGGGAACTACAATCGTGATAACAACTACAACCGGAATAACTATGGCAACAAGAATGATAAGGATTGTCCCTACGTCCCTCCTGGTAATAGAGAGTCTGATAATAATATGTCACGAATTGAGGATATGATGCAGAAGATGATGAAGAGGTTTGATGCAACTGATGAGAATGTGAAAGAGATGCGAAACAACTTGTCTGGAATCGGTCAAAAAGTTGATGCCCATGCAGTGTCTATCAAGCAACTTGACCAGCAGTTTAGTCACTTGTTCACCAATGCAAATCCACGTCAGCCTGGCACACTTCCTAGCAACACTATCAAGAATCCCAAAAATGATGGGCATTGTATGGCAGTCACTACTTGCGGAGGATAGCAGACCATTGATCAACCCATGCCGTTTGAAGTTGAAAAAGTGGTAGAGAATGATGAAGATGAGAGTGAGGTTACTGAAGTCCCAAAAGATAGTGCTTAAAAGGAAGATGAGGTGACCCAAAAGGTTGTTCCTATGCCTAGACCTCCGCCTCCATTCCCACAGAGATTGGTGAAAAAGACCGAAGAGGGTAAATACCGCAGGTTCATAACTATGTTGAAGCAGCTTTCCATCAATGTTCCGTTGATAGAAGCCTTGGAGCAAATGTCTGGGTATGCGAAATTTATGAAAGATTTGGTGACAAAAAAGAGGGCGGTGAGTTTTGAGAATGATGAGAGAATGCAACATTGCAGTGCCATTGCTACTAGGTCACTTGTGCAAAATAAAGAGGATCCTGGAGCTTTCACTATTCCTTGTACCATTGGGATGCTACACTTTGCGACAGCGTTGTGCGATTTGGGTGCCATTATTAATTTGATGCCGTTGTCCATATACAAGAAGTTAGGTTTAGGGGCTCCAAAACCGACTGCGATGCGTCTACTCATGGACGATAGAACTATGAAGAAGCCCATTGGTGTGCTCCAAGATGTCCTTGTGAAAGTGGAGTCGTTCATCTTTCCGGTAGATTTTGTGATACTTGATTGTGAGGTTGATTTTGAGGTTCCCATCATTTTAGGAAGAACATTCCTTGCTACTGGGCATACCTTAGTCGATATGGAGAGAGGGCAGATGAAGTTTCAACTGAATAATGAGGAGGTAACTTTTAATATCTGTAGGTCTATAAAGCAGGAAAGTGATCTTAAGTCAGTATCGGTGGTGAATCATATTGTGGAGTGCGGTTCTGAAGTGTCTACTGAAGAGAGGTTGGGTGTTGATGCACTAGCAGCGGTAATGATGAATTTTGATAGTGATGGTATTGAAGACTATGATGAATTAGTTTCCGCACTTGATAGGTTCGATTCCATTCCAAACCAAAAAGACTGGAGTTAGATGTGAAGAATCGTGACTCCCCATCCGCAAAACCGTCTGTGGAAGAGCCTCCAAAACTGGAACTCAAGGCTCTACCATCACACTTGAGGTATGTATTCTTGGGGAGAGATAGCACTTTACCGGTAATCATTGCTACGGATTTGAGCAAGGAGCAGGTAGAGGCCTTGGTTTCTGTTTTGAAGAGTTTCAAGAGGGCTATTGGATGGACTATTGCGGATATTATTGGTATTCCACCGGGTATTTTCTCTCATAAAATCCAACTCATGCCGAACAGTAAGCCAAGTATTGAGCACCAAAGGAGATTGAATCCCCCTATTCAAGAGGTTGTGAAAAAAGAGATCATTAAGTGGTTGGATGTTGGAGTCATATATCCCATTGCTGATAGTAGTTGGGTTTGTCCTGTTTAGTGTGTGCCCAAGAAAGGGGGAATCACCGTGGTTCCAAATGCTAAAAATGAGATTGTTCCAATGAGGCCGGTGACCGGTTGGAGAGTGTGTATGGACTACCGCAAGCTAAATGCATGGACAGAGAAAGACCACTTCCCTATGTCGTTCATGGATCAGATGTTGGATCGTCTCGCTGGTAACGGTTGGTATTATTTTCTAGATGGGTATTCGGGCTACAATCAAATCTCCATAGCTCCGGAAGATTAAGAGAAAACCACCTTCACTTGTCCTTATGGGACTTTCACATTCAAAAGGATGCCATTTGGGTTGTGTAATGCTCCAGCGACCTTCCAGCGTTGTATGATGTCGATATTTTTAGATATGGTGAAGGACACTATTAAGGTATTTATGGATGATTTCTCTGTGGTAGGTGAATCGTTTGATGGTTATTTGATGCATCTGGCCGAGGTACTGAAACGGTGTGAAGAGTGCAATCTTGTGCTCAATTGGGAAAATTGCCACTTCATGGTGAAATAGGGTATCGTTCTGGGTCATCGGATTTTGCAGAAAGGTATTGAGGTTGATCTAGCCAAAGTTGAGTTAATAGAAAAGCTTCCACCACCCATCTCTGTAAAATGTGTTCGAAGTTTTCTTGGGGATGCTGGTTTCTATCGGAGGTTCATAAAAGATTTCTCAAAAATTGCATACCCATTGTGCAAACTACTCGAAAAGGAGTGTTAGCCTGATTTTGATGATGCTTGTCTGATAGCATTTGGAGAGTTGAAGGCCAAGTTAACTACCGCACCTATCATTATTTCACCGGATTGGGGACAACCATTTGAAGTTATGTGTGATGAGAGTGGGCTGGCGCTTGGGGTAGTATTGGGACAAAGGCGAGAAAAGATTCTTCATCCGATCTACTATGCTAGCAAAGCTCTGAATGTGGCTCAAAAGAACTATACTGTGACTGAACAGGAACTCCTTACTGTGGTTTTCGCATTCGAAATGTTTAGGTCCTACTTGCTTGGTTCTTAGGTCATAGTGCATATTGACCATTCTGCATTGAGGTATTTGATGGCTAAAAAGAATGCAAAATCGAGGTTGACTAGATGGGTGCTGTTGTTTCAAGAGTTTGAGTTTGAGGTGAAAGATAGAAACGGGACAGAAAATCAGGTTGCCGATCATTTGTCCAGATTAGAGGAGGAAGCTTTGATCAAGTTTGAAGATGGAATTGAGATTAATGATGCATTCCTTGATGAACAAGTATTGGCTGCTTCCTATGATCTTATCCCTTGGTTCGCAGATTTTGCTAATTACTTGGCAAGTGATTTGGTTCCGTCGAATTTGTCATTCCACCAAAGAAAAAAATTCATGCCTGATGTGAAGAAATTCTTTTGGGATGAGCCTTACTTGTTCCGTATTTGTGCTGATGGGATTATTCGTCGCTGTGTGCCCGAGGTTGAGATGATGAGTATACTAGAGGCGTGTCATTTATCGCCTGTTGGTGGGCACCATAGTGGTATCCGAACTGCTTACAAAATTTTGCAGAGTGGGTATTACTAGCCTACCATCCACCAAGATGCTCATGATTTCGCCAAGTCATGTGATCGTTGCCAAAGAGAAGGAGGAATTTCAAAGAAGCAAGAGCTACCTATGAATCTAATATTATTGATTGAGTTATTTGATGTTTGGGGCCTTGACTTCATGGGTCTATTTGTGACTTCGCATGGGATGAAGTATATTCTTGTTGCGGTTGACTATGTATCGAAATGGGTGGAAGCAATTGCGCTTTCAAACAATGAGGGAAAAAGTGTCACTGCATTCCTGAAAAAGAGTATCTTCTCCAGATTTGGTACACCTAGGGCGATTATCAGTGATGGAGGTTCTCACTTCTGTAATAAGTTGTTCAAGGTGTTTCTAGAGAAATATAGGGTTCGTCACAATGTAGCTACTCCTTATCACCCGCAGTCTAGTGGGCAAGTTTAGGTATCGAATAGAGAGATAAAGCAAATCCTTGCAAAGACTGTGAACACCAACTGAACTGATTGGTCAAGATGGCTTGATGATGCTCTATGGGCCTATCGCACTGCATTCAAGACTCCCATAGGTATGTCACCTTACCAACTTGTATATGGAAAGTCATGCCATCTGCCTGTAGTGCTAGAGCACAAAGCAATATAAGTGCTAAAGAAGTTGAATTTGGATTGGGGCGCCGCATCGAGTCAAAGACTGAATGACATGAATGAGCTTGATGAGTTTTGCCTAAAAGTGTATGAGAGTTCAGCCTTATACAAGGAGACGATGAAGAAGTACCACGATCAAAAGATTTAAAAACATGAATTTATTGTAGATGATCTCGTGCTCTTATTCAACTCAAGGTTGCACTTGTTTCCTGGCAAGCTCAAGTCCAATTGGACCAGGACATTCAGAGTCAATCAAGTATTTCCACATGGGGCGGTCGAGCTTGAGAACAAGGAAGGAACGAGGTTCATAGTGAACGGGCAGAGGATAAAAGTCTACTTGGGGAAATTTGAGAGTGTGCAAGAAGTGATCGAGGCCTACTATCTTGATGAAGTCTGAGTAATCAAGATGTCTGCGTCGTGCCGCGATGTTAAATCAAGCGCTGCTTGGGAGGCAACCCAAGATGTACAATCTTGCCAACTATAGGAGTTTCTTTTCGATTTAGGAGTTTCTTTCTTTCTTGTTGATTTTTTGTATCTTTAGATAGGTGTTTTATTTTTTTATTAGTGTTGGCTAGATATAAAATAGGGTCTGTGTCTAAAAAGTGTCCAGAAAAATGTAAAAAAGAAAGTCCTAATGGTTGCTATGTGTGCAGGGATGAAAGGAAATAATCTGCAGAAAATAGTTGTGCAATGGTCTACGGACCCCATCGATGGTCTGTTGGTCAATCCACTGACCGTGGATGGCGTCCGTAGATCCGAGGTAACTTTTCTAATTTTTTCTAAGTGTCAGAGTGACCTACAGTCCGTAGGTCGACCCACGGACCGTTGACGGGGTCTCGTGGGTCCAACCTAGGGTTTCTACCTGACCCGACCCGGACCCCTTCCTATTAAAACCTTTTATTTTAAAACGTTTCCCACTTCCATATTCCCCCCCAACCGTTTTTTTTTCTTCCATATAACAAATCACCCATTCATAACCCCCATATCACTCCCCAAATCAATTACACAGATTCCATAACTCCCTCTTCTCTCCCAAATCATTCCATCACTTTCATTTTCTCCCCCAACACTTTCAAAATCCGGGTTTGGTGTCAAAGGAAAGCAAAGGGATAAGGATTTCATTGCTCTAACACACTCACAAACTTCGATTACTTGTAAGGTAAATGATTTCACCCTAACTTTGAATTCGATGTTCATTGTTTAAATCATGAAATCACAAAATTAAACTTAACCTTATGTTGTTAGAATAAGTGTGTGTATGATGATTTGTAGTTAGTAACACCCTTGGAATGTTGGTATGTGAGTGTGTTGTAAATTAAAACCAAATAAATCAGTAATAGGTCTAAATTGGAAGTTGTGACTTAGGGTTGTTTGTTTTTTATGACCAAAAAGGAAATGATCGACTTATTTCTGAAAAAAATCGACTTAACTTATAATTTGAAGAAAAATCGATCTTTCAAAAAAAAAGAAGAGTCGCCACTTAATTTTTGAAAGAAATTAAGAAAACTTAAGATTTTTCAAAAGATTTAAACAGATTAAAAATCATTTGAAATCCAAAGAGGGTTCGGGGTTCAATTTACATTCCGAGAAGGTGTTAGGCACTCGGAATGTCCGCTAACTTGCGGTTGACCAACGACTTGACTAAACATATTTGACTAACTTGGGAAAAATTAACTAAGTTGGAAAATCTTTTTTTTTTTTTTTTGAAAAGGAATAAACTAAAGGGACTTTAAGGAAAATAACTCTTACTAAGTAAAAATAAGTGATATAAAATAATTCAATTTGAACATAAAAGACGAAATGACTATCTCTTGGGAATTTAATCAAATTAAATCGAATCAAATAAAGTTAGTTAATACAAATAATAAATAAATAAGAGTAAAGAAAGAATAATGTTCATATTTGGGCCCTTGCCCAAATTCGAAATTGGGCCAGCAAGCCCACTTTTATCCCTGTCCTATTTCTAGATTTAGGTTTCAACAAATGGGTTTCGGCCCATTTCCATTCTGAAAAAAGAAGTTGCTTGGACCTGCTGGTAACAAGAATTTGGGCTTTGGCCCATTTTTATCCCTGAAGATCCTCATATCCACTGAATGTATACTGCTGCATATGGACTGTATATTAGCACATTTCTCTGTATATTGAGTTGTATACAAAATGCATACAACCCATTTTAGCTCCTGCAACCTGTATTTCAATTTTTGGACCTGTATATCGATATTCTCCATGTATATCAGCGTATACAACAGTATACGACGTGTATACAGCCCGCTTTTAAATTTTCTGGAACCTGTATTTCGATCTAATTTTGTGTTTCTGCATTTCTCAACCTGTTTTTCTGTATTTTGATACCTTGGACCTGTACATCGATATTTTTTTCTGTATAACAGCGTATACAACGTGTATATCAATGTATACGAGTCGTATTTCGGCCTGTTTCGGACTTTCCGGAACCTGTGGTTCAATTTTCAGACCTGTTCTTCGATTCCATGGCTGTCCGACTCAATCAAAGTGGAATTGGGCCTCCGTGGCCCAATAAGAAAATGCAAGGATATGGGAAAGAGTCCATGAGGACTCGGAACGGATTATTTCACATGCAGAATAAAACAAAAAGGAAATATAAGTAACGCTCAAAATAAATCGTAATAGAAAACGCAACAGTGATATTTCTAAAAAAAAAGCAAACAATAAACCAAAAGAAGAATGATTTACAGAGGGTAATCCAAAGTAAGGATCCAAGATTTCTTCATCAAAAAAAAAAAGTTAACATCATGCTAATGAACAAAATCAATCCAAATAAATACGCATCAAATGAAAGGCTAGCAAGTAAGTTTATAAGAACTAACTTAGACCATAATACTTCAATCTTACCAAATTAACTCTTATAAAAAGGCATATAACATCAACAACAGACCTTAACTAAACTCTAAACATTGGATTAACCTACTAGGTGATCAAACCAAAAACTACCACTATAGCCAAGACATACTTTATTCAGTGAACAAGATGGAGCAAACAAAGACCATATTCATAATTTTCGGAAAGACAAACTATTCGAACTGGACCCGAACAACATCCAATCAGCAAGAAATAAGATCAAATAAATAGAGATGGAAGAATAAATCACACCACAAGACAACCGTAACAAAGCTAGACTCCACTGATCTGAACAAAAACTGTTGATCTAAAACTCGAAAATAAGCACAAGAAAGAGGAACAGATCCTTTGACATCTTCAAAATATGTGACAAACAAAGAACATTATATCGATAAAATACAAACGAAGCAGAATCAATGCGTTAACAAGTAAACAAGCCAAAACCAAAATGAGCACAACAACCAAGAAACTAGAGAATAATCATAAACATAGAAAACAGGCTTAAATAGATGATAAATCATCTTTAAAATGAAAACACATACTGCTAATTTCCGGGAGAAATAAGATGAAGGTTAAAACATCATTTTTGATTCAAACACTTCACTTAAGATGCATCTCGAAGCACACACGGGACGTAACTCAAGTCTAGACCTCTATTGAGAATAAATGAATGAAAGGGTTGAGAGTCATATACCTTTTGATGAGCAGCGAACAGGGACGAGACGAGCAGGGGGCGACTTCACCTCTGAACAAACTTGAACACAAACAGCAAACAAGGAACCTGGGCAGAATCCGAGCAGCTACCTCGAGTTCAAATGAACTTGTGAGAGAAATGGACGACACCAAAAAGAAACGACACTAAGGTCGTAAACGAGTTAACTTCTCTATTCTGGAGTGTGTATCGAGTATATTCAAACTACTTTTTGCTTAAGCTATTCTCTGTATTTCGCTAAGAAATCCAACCCCTACAATGGAGAAGAAGAGGGGTATTTATAGGGGAAAAGTCTAGGGCTCCAAATGGGTGAAACGGGTTGGAAAATCGGACGAATTCAGGCCCATGAATTTGAATTCCCAAACAGAATTCTGTCCAAAACAAAGGAATAATCCAAATGATTCCAAATTCGAACGGATCGAAGGCGAGGTGGAGGGCCTCCATTGACTTGGGCGTCCTTGAGCTTGACGTGGCTCGATCTCACGCTACAAGGACGAAAACGCGCGCTTGCTGTTCGAATCGTGCCAAAAACTGAATGGGACGTTGAGGAAGACGATGAAAAGGACATGCGTACTGTTGTACGCGACTGAATTCGTGCCTCACGCCGTGTGAGATGACTCCATGTTGACGCCGTGAGGCGCAATTGTGTTAACGACGCTTGAAAATGATTGGAATTGGCACTGGAATTGAGAACGGAATTGACGCCGCTTGCTTTCGTCTTAACGTCGTTCGGGTCTGCTGTTGAGAACATGGAGCTGCTGATGTCGAGCATCTGGGTTTCTTGTTCATGAGGAAATTGGGCCGGGTCGGGGGAATAGAATGGGGCTGCTGAATTGGAATTAGAATGGGAAATTTGGTGGGCTGGAACTGGACTGGTTTGAGAGAAGGCCCAAAACTTGGTCCTTTAAGGTGGGCTGAAGAATTGGCCAGATTTGGCCAAGTTGTAATAGAGGATTTATTCACAATTTAGCCAATTTTGATTTACTCGGTGACTCGGCTACAAGTTAAATAAGACGAATTAATAAGAAATTAATTAATGAGCTTCTTAATCTTAACGAAATAAAATAATTTAATTAATTATAACGATGTCTAAACTAATTATGCACTAATTAATTCCACAACAAATGCAATTTAAGCTAAACTAAAGTAATGAAATATTTAACTAAAAATGCAACATCTTTTGAGATAATTTTGAAATACTTGTAAAACATACTAATTATGTGCATAGTTGTATAAAACATATTTATTATTCAAAAATTATAAAATTGAAAAGGTTATTTTAAAAACTTTAAAATTGTTTTGAATTTCATAAAGTCAATTGTTTCAAATCGTTGGAAATTAAAGAAGCTCGAAAATTAATTTGCATCGGGGACGGTCAAAATTGGGTGTCAACATTGTTCAATGGTTTTGTGTGAATGTAAATAAAATTGAATGATCACGACCCTAAGGATGATGAACTACAAAAATATATGTTGAAATGCATGTGTAGGCCTAGGTTGATTGTGTAGTTGTTGAATTATGGCACAAAGTGTGAGTCCAAATTGGAAACCGGGCACAGAACTGACCCACGACTTCAACCCACGAACCGTAGGTCAGGGTCCGTGGATTAGTAGCACACGAAAAATTGGTGAAGTGTATAACCACGGTGTGAACTACGGTCCGTCGTTCCATCGACGGGCCGTTCTGCACATCCGTGGTTCCAACATCTGAGACCCAAAAATGGGAACTCTGACCTACGGAGGGGAACCACAGACCGTCGTTCCATCAACGGACCGTAGGTACCCATCGTGGGTCACAAGTTCGGCTACTGCCTGGAATTTTTTTTAGTTTTTGTTTGGGTCTGATTCTTGTTCTAAAATTATTTCGTGAGTCTTATTGCCTTGTTTTGATACTAACTAAGCTTTCACAGGTACCATGGCCCTTAAACAAGCTCCAACCTATGCACAAAAGGGCAAGTCCAAATCCCTCGCTCCTTCCCTGCGTCTGCTTGATGAGGAAACTGACACCGAGTACATTCCACCTACCACCAGGATCTCCCCCACTGCCCCCTGCACTACTAGGAATAGAGCCCTGCAGGCTAGTCCCTCCGACGAGGTCACTGCCCCCCAATCTGAGGAGGGGGCCATATAGATCGGAGCACAGTCTGGCTCAGAGTTGAACTCTGGCTCTAGTTCTAGCGGGAGTTCCGCTTCTTCATCAGACATCGATAGTTCAGGCGACAGCCCGGTACCTACCAGAGTTGAGCCTGCCCCCAAGGACGATAAGACAAATAGATGGTGCATTCCGATCCATCATCAAATATGTGAGAATGGCACGATGTTGAATGAGTACCGGAGGATGGCCAGGATCGTGACTGAGGAGCGCAGGGTCCTTATAGGTAGCCTCCACACTGCACCAGCTATTAAGGAGCTCTTTCAGAGACACCGATGCGAGTGGATGGCACGGAACCTCGGGAAATATAGCGAGGAGATGACTAGACAGTTCTATGCGTCTTATGCTTCCACCGTTAGAAACTCCATCTCTAAACGGTCCAAGCCCGCAACTCAACCTCCATTTCAGTCCACATTGGTGCGGGGCTTACCGGTCGACATCTCAGAGGTCACCATTCACAGGTTCTTATATGGCCCAGCCCATACTCTGCTTATTAATACAGCAGAGTATGACTACCGGATGGGCATCATTTAGAGCGGGGAGTTTCAGAGGAATGCCGAGCAGAGGGAGACACTGTTGAGATGGTTGGCTCGTCACATTACTGAGGAGGGGGAGCTTACTTAGTGGGTGCGGACTCCTAGTCTGGATATTAGGAAGGCGTCTCTGAGCTTCACTGCGAAGTTCTTTTGGCTTTTGGTTCGGAATCGGTTATCCCCTACTCAGGCGAACAATGTGGTTACATGGGACCGAGATGTGATGATAGCAGCCATTATAGCAGGGTTGGAGATTGACTTTGCCCACATTCTGATTGTGGAGATCCAGGAGAAGGCCTTCAAGGCCACCACCACCCTGCCCTTCCCGTGTCTTATTTTCCAGCTCTACAAGGATGCTTCTGTGCCCGTTTGGCATTGTGACCGATTTCTTGAGGCGACCAAGACTCTGGACATCGGCCTCATTAGGGATGATGCCAACCTAGCTGCACCACGGAGAGAGCCACAGGTTGTTGTACCACCCTTGGGTGATGACCTTGCTGCAGATGTGGAGAAGATGCAGGCCGATGACACCACCATTCCGGCCCCTACAACAGATGCAGAGGCTCCACCATCTTCGGCTACTATCCAGACCCCGAGCTCTTCCCGAGCCACTCATTCTTTAGGTTCCACTTCCGTTCCTCTAGCCCGAGTCCAGAAGAGGAGACACAGATGGCCACCCTGCTGCAGCATATGATGCCGTGGATGCAGCATTTCATTGAGGAGTCAGAGGCACGGATGGAGTAGATGATGAATCGGAAGATCCAGGTCGTTCATAAGCGCCTGGATGCTTTTGAACTCTGAGTCCTAGAGAGGCCTTCCCCGACCATCGATGTGACCACCTTCCAGATGGAGTTGGCCAGTCTTTGTGCTGATGTTGACGCCCTCCTAGCCACTCCTGAGACTGCACCAGAGGCTACCCCTACATTGGAGGAGGATGATGTGGTGATGTCTGCCTTATTTGGCGATACTATGCCACCACCAGACTCTTCCCGTGCTGCTGGGAAGCACCACCACTCCGACCACACTTTTGATACTGAGGAGGCATGATGATTGAGGAAGAAGGAGCGCCAACAGCTTGAGGTGGCCTAGAGGGAGTCTATACTTTATGAGGAGAGGAGACAACAGCGGGCCCATGAGGGGGATGTTGGCTCATCTGGCATTCCGAGCACTACTGATGGTGCTCCCATAATTGGTGAGGGCGCTACTGATGGCATCCCTAGTTTTGATCTAGCGGGGTATGGGAAACTGGACCCACCCGCTTCTTGAAAGGTCTTCGGCGCATTTGCGCCACAAGTTTGCTTCACCTTATGCTTTGCTTTTGATTTTTGTGCATTGAGGGCAATTGCACCCTATTTTGTTGGGGGTGGGGTAAATGGATTGTGAGTGATAGGGTGAAGTCTGAGTAACTCCTCCTTTGGAATTTTCTTGCCTGTGTTCTTTTCCTCCAAAGGACTATTTACTTTTATGTTGAACCGGCATGTTTAGGAATGTATGTGTAAGAGTAAGTAGAAGAATGGAAGCATGATGACATAAAAAACATGAAATTGTTACCCGTCCAAAAGTTTTAAAATGTGCTAGATCTATAGGCTTGATGAGTTGAATGTGTTGGATCTCAATATGCCATGATAAACTTGAACTGGGTAATCTAATAATCTGATAATAAAACGATGTGTCAAGTGTGTGTGAGAAAAGTTTGAATGTTCATACAGTATGTACCAATCTAGAACTTGCCACGTTGGTCCTGCTAAGATAATCTAGGCTAGAAGCTGGGAAATGATCATAGACCCTTGTTCAAATAAGTCCACTCAAGCCTAAAATGATCCAACCAAATGGAGTAAATGTTCCCTTTGATCCAAATGTTTGAGCCTAATGTAGACCACTTCTTTCAATACACCTAACTCACCTTTCCTGAAATAATTGTTTTGGCCCTGGTCCCTCCTTGGAGATGTGCACCTTGACTTAGGCCAAAAACCTAAGTTAAGGGTGGCTATTCAAAATATTACCTTAATTTTGGCCCCGGTCCGACATCGGATATTGTGCACCTCAACTCATGCAAAATGCATAAGTAAGGGTGGCTATGAAAAAGGAAACCGAAAGAAAAAGGGTATGAAAAGAGTTTTGTGTTGAAGAGAGGAAAAAAAAAGAAAAGAAAAGATAGAAAAATATGTGACTTTATTCAAAAGAAGCAAAAAGATGAACGACAAAAGTGCTAAAAGAAACAAAGAAAAATGAGGTAAAAGAAAAAGAAGAAAAGTGAAAAATATGAGCTATAAAGTTAAAAGTCACATCTGTGTTGAAAAGAGTCAAGGGAAAGAAAATAAAACAAAAAGATGTCAAGAATTGGTTGAGGAAAGAGGTAAAAAGTCAATGTAATATCAAGAAGGGCAGAATAGTCACTAAAAAAGTACCCAAATATACCATACCTGGCCCTGAGCCTAAGTTACAAGATAAGAAAGTCCTATAGTGATCCTAGTGACTAGTTTGGATAGTCTATGCAGTGAAAATAAGGGAAATCCTATGGTATTGAGCACTAACTGTACTTGAAGTCACTTCTGAGCGTGAGTGTTGAATGAATCCTAAAACTTGAAAGTCATATCTACTGCGTGAAAAAAAGATTTCTTTTGAAGTGAGGGCATTAGTTACATTGTTGGAAAATTGGTACCTTGGTGATTGTGAAAAGTGCATGTTGTGGTGTCTATTGGTCAATCTATGTCATGTTTTGATCCCCATGAGTTAGCTTGTTGAGTCTAGATGAAAAGCTTTGCACTAATGTGATGGAATTGATTGAAAACGTCATGTGATTGCTTGAGTTTGTATGTCTACTTCTACATAAGTGTCGTTTAGAGTTTTAGTGTGTTGCTTGAGGACAAACAACAAGTTTAATTTGAGGGTGTTGATGTACCGTGAGTTTACGATATTTTTGATGCGTTTCACTTAAAGTTTGTGTGTGTCTAGGGCCATTTTGTATTAGAACTGATGTTTTGTGTATGATTTTTGTAGGAAATAAGCTTGGATGCGGTTGATGGAGATGAGAGCTGAAGATGTGCAGATTTGAGCCACCCACGGACCGTCGATGGGAAGGCGTAGGTGGAGCATCAGGGAAGTCTGACCAAGTGTGGGACTACGAAGCAACTGACGGACCGTAGGTCAACCCACGGGCCGTCCTGTACATCCATCGATGAGTTCAGAAAGTTGAAGTTCCAGTACCTGATGAAAAATCCTAAGTGTGGAGCCACAGAAGGGGACCTACGGACCGTAGGTCGACCCACGGTCCGTAGGTCCAGTCGTCAACTGAAGCCGCGTTCCAGCAGTTTATTTCCTTATTTTGTTTCATTTTTAATTTAGGATTTGTTTTCTATAAATAGGAGTTGTAATCCTCATTTTTGGGGGTTAGACATTATTGTATACTTCTAGTTATTGGTTTTTGGGAATTAATTTGCAAACTTTGAGCAATTAACTTTCCAGTTTTCATTTTATTCGATTTTATCTTTGAAATTCAATTGAAGATATTGGATTTCATCAATTCTTCTTGTAAGTTCATGAATTCTTTTTACCCAATTTTGAATTGTGTTCTTTTAAGCATGAGTAGCTATATCCACAACTAGGGTTGTGGGAACCATGAGAAATTAATAAAGTATGAATACTAATTAAGTAATTCTTGAATAGTGTTCATGCATGTATTATTAATTTTTTTGCTTAGAAGTCTTTTTAACGGTTGCAAACGTTAGAACTCGCTTCGTTTCTACTTGTCGGAACATGGAGGTAGTGAATGAGAACAGAATTAACAACAGAGATTTAGTGGATGCTATCTAATAGTCTAGTATCAATTGGAGTGAGGGTGAAAACTAAGCCATACATTGATGTGATGACTAATCTGAGGTAAAAGGTAGGTAAGGGTTAGTAAAGCATACACCAGTAGCCGGACCAAGGTGCGTGGTTAAATTCCCTACTTGGAGGACCAACCACTTAGGGATACCTAACTTACCAACTTTGCATGTAAAACACTAGGAAATGATTACTATTATTAGGATTACCACGTTAAGAGCTTGTGGGGAACACATATACCATAGTTTCTTTCTCAGATTGATATTTCAAAAGTTGAATCTTGTATACTTGTTACTTAAGCAATCTAAACTATTACTTACTTACAAAATCCCTTTGTTTACTTTCCTCAGAAATAAGTTGACTAAACGGAAATAATAGTGAGTTAAAGTTAAGTCTAAACCATATTCCTCGTGGGATCGACCCCAACCTACAAGTTGGGTTCTTTACTTGATAAAGATTGCTTATACTTCTTTAGGGAGGTGTAATTTGAGCGTATCGATAGTAGTTATTTTTAGCGTCGTGGGCCAGTTCATGCTTCTATGCCAGCAGTTGAGAGTGGGCCGTCAGCTCGAGGGTCTTATGGTTCTGGCTGGGGTAGCCATGGTAGTTCGTCTGATTCGGAACAACATTTATATGTGCCGAGTTCTTGCTTTATTTATGGAGATCCGGGTCATTTGATGCAAAAGTGCGCTCTACAGACTTATTCATGACCTCAACATTCTTATTCTATTGCTCCAGCTAGGGATTCAGCATCTCTGTCCAGGGGTCGAAGAGTTCAGTCCGGTAGAGGCAGCAGGACTTCGGGTAGGGGTGCTCTAGCTCCACAGGGTGGAGGTAGAGGTTCTACTCAGACTGTAGGTGTCCATGAGGGCAAATGTTATGCTTTTCCAAGGAGGCCTGAGGCCAAGACTTCTGATGTTGTGAACACATGTATTGTCCCAGTTTGCCATCGACCTGCATCTGTATTGTTTGATCGAGGATCTAGTTTCTCATATGTGTCTACCTATTTTGCTGCTAGGTTTGATATGATGTCTGATTGCATGTTTCTACACCAGTGGGTGAATCCTTAGTCGTGGATCGAGTGTATCAATCATGTCTTGTTTCTTTGGTCGTGTATGATACTTGGGTAGACTTGATCATCTTAGGGATGGTAGACTTTGATATTATCTTGGGTATGGATTGGCTCTCTCTGTATCGTGCTATTCTTGTTTGTTATGCTAAGAGTGTGACCTTATAGATGTCGGGTGTCCCGAAAGTTGAGTAGACAGGTGCTAGTGATTCTTACCCTATAAAAGTTATCTCCTTCATTTGAGCTCAGATATTGGTTGATAGAGGGTGTTTGTCCTATTTGGCCTTCATTCGGGATACTAGTGTTGAGACACCTCTCATGGATTATGTGACCGTAGTTTGAGAGTTTTCATATGTGTTTCTTATTGATCTTCTAGGTGTTCCTCCCGACAGGGATATTGATTTTGATATTGACTTGAAGCCGAGCACCAAGCCCATCTATATTCCTCCTTATCGTATGGCTCCAACTGAGTTGAAGAAATTGAAGGATCTGTTGTAGGATTTGTTGAGGAAATGGTTTATTCTCCCTAGTGTTTCTTCATGGGGTGCTCCTGTGTTGTTTGTGAGGAAGAAAGATGGATCCCAGAGGAGGTGTTTTGATTATCAGCAGTTGAACAAAGTGACCGTGAAGAACAAGTACCTTCTTCCTCGTATTGATGATTTGTTTGATCAGTTTTAGGGTGCATCTCTATTTTTGATTGATTTGAGGTCCCGATACCACCAACTTAAAATTAGGGCATCAGATATCCCTAAGATAGCCTTCAGGACCCGTTATGGGCACTATGAGTTTCTTGTGATGTCTTTCAGTTTGGCTAACGCCCCTGCAATGTTCATAGAGTTTATAAACAAAGTGTTCCGACCTTATCTGGATTCCTTTGTGATAGTGTTCATTGGCGATATCTTGGTGTACTCCAAGACCAAGGAGGATCACGATCGACATTTGAGGATTGTACTCCAGAGATTAAGGGAAGAGAAGATTTATGCCAAGTTCTCAAAGTATGAGTTTTGGATTGATTCTGTGGCATTCTTGGGACACGTGGTGTCCAAGAAGGGTATTCGGGTAGATCCAACAAAGATTGAGGCAGTGAAGGGTTGGACCAGAAATACATAGGTTATTGAGATCCAGAATTTTGTGGGACTTGCAGTCTATTACTGTCGATTTGTTCAGAGCTTCTCCACTTTTGCATCTCATTTGACTAGATTATCTCGCAAAGTGTGAGCTTCCGGTGGTTGGATGAGTGTGAGGAGAGCTTTCAGAAGCTCAATACCTTGTTAACGTTGGCTCCTATGTTGACTTTATTTGAGGAGGGTGTAGACTTCACTGTTTATTGTGATGCTTCTAGAGTAGGGTTAGGTGGTGTTCTGATGCATAAGGGTAAGGTGATTGCATATGCCTCTAGGTAGTTGAAGACCCATGAGAGGAACTACCCTACCATGATTTAGCGTTGGTAGCCGTAGTGTTTGTGCTTAAGCTATGATGACATTATCTATATGGAGTTCATTGTGATGGCTTCATAGATCATCATAGTCTTCATTATATCTTTAAGGATCTGAACTTGAGGCAACACAGATGGCTTAAGTTACTGAATGACTATGACATCACCATCTTGTATCACCCAGGAAGGCCAATATGGTGGCTGATGCTTTGAGTAGGAAGACTTCTCGCATGAAATTTCTTGCCGCTATTAGTGTGGAGGAGAGACCATTTGCTAGAGATGTTCAGAGGTTAACCAACAATCTCATCCTGTTGCAGATTTCTGAGGAGACGGGGGGCTTGATTACTTTATTGAGTCTCGTTCTTCCTTATTTGAGCAGATTCATAAGCGTCGGTTTGATAACAAGAAGATATGTCTCATTCGAGACAAGGTGATGAGAGAGGAAGCCAATGAGGCTTTCCTTGATTCTGATTCTGATGGTGTCTTAAGGATTGGGGGCAGGATTTGTGTGCCCAAGATGGGCGAGTTGATTAGGCTGATTCTTGAGGAGGCCCATTGTTCCCGATATTTCATCCATTCGAGTGCGACAATGGTGTATCATGACCTGAGCCAACACTATTGGTGGTGCGGTATGAATATGGATATCATAGATTTTGTTTTGAAGTGTTTGACTTTCCAATTGGTCAAGTGTGAGCACCAGCAGCCTGGAGGTACATCTCAGAGGAATTCTATTCCTACTTGGAAGTGGGAACAAATCACTATGCACTTTTTTGTGGGACTACCTACCACCGTGGGTGGTTATGACTCCGTTTGGGTGGTGGTTGATAGGTTGATCAAGTCCGCCCATTTCATCCTAGTTCGAGTGAAGTATACGGCGGAAAAGTTAGTCGGGCTTTATTTCAGTCAAATTTTGCGACTATATAGAGTCTCAATTTCTATTGTCTCTTATCGATATTCCTTGTTCACCTCCCATTTCTAGAAGGCATTGCAACCTGTCTTGGATACTCGGTTAGATATAAGTACAACTTTTCACCCTCATACAGATGGTCAGTCCGAGCGAATGATTCAGGTGTTGGAGGGCATGCTCCGAGCTTGTGTGATTGATTTTGGTTCTAGATGGGATCGATATTTTCCCTTAGCAGAGTTTGCCTACAACAACAATTACCATTCCAGTATTCAGATGACCCCTTTTGAGGCATTGTATGCCAGACAATGTAGATCTCCGATCGAATGATTTGATTCAACTGAGATAGATTCATTAGATACACACTTGCTTAGAGATGCCACGGAGCAGGTTAGTACGATCCAGGGTAGACTGTTGACAGCCCAGAGTCGACAGAAGATTTACGCGAATTAGAGAGTTTAAGCTCTAGTATTCATGGAGGGTGATCATGTTTGGCTTCGAGTGTCACCCATGAAAAGGGTGATGAGGTTCAGAAATAAGGGTAAGCTTAGCCTTAGATTCATCGGACCCTTTGAGATTTTGAGTCGTGTGGGAGAGGTGGCCTATAAGTTAGCCTTGCCACCTTGCTTATCAGCTACACATCCCATGTTTCATGCCTCAATGCTTCGGAAGTACATGCTGGATGAGTCCCACGTGCTTTCTCTTGATTCAGTTGAGTTGGGTCCAGACTTATCTTTTGAGGAGGAGCCTATATCCATTTTGGATAGGCAGGTCCAGAAGCTTAGGGCCAAGGAGATTGATTCAGTGAAAGTGCAGTGAAAACATCGTTCAGTCGGTGAGGTGACTTGAGAGACAGAGTGAGATATGCGTGCCAAATATCCTCAACTTTTCGAAGCTTCAGGTACTTTCTTTTGCTTTATGTTCGAGGAAGAACATGGTTTTTAGTAGTGGGTAATGTAATGATCCGGTCGGTCTTTTTTAGAAAGTTTCATTAATTTACCATTTTCTCCTCTCGTGATCACCCCTGAGACTTTTATGTTGAGTTTTGAAAGTTGGTGTTGAACTTTGAGTTAAAAGTGGAGAATTTGGTCAGACGTGAGTTTGAAAGACTAATATTATTAATTTTTCGTGGTCTTTTGGAGTTTCAAGTGTTGGAATGGAATTCCTCAATTCCATCAGCCCAGAATGTGAAATCTGAGCTGTGAGAGTTGTTGGTTTAAGATTCGGAGTCTTTTTGAGGATTTAAGGTCCTATGTTGTGAAATTGTAGAAATTTATCCTTTGGATTATTTTGGTCAACATTAGGAGTTTGGATGCTCGGATCAAGATTCTAAGAAATACGTTATTTAGGGGATGATTTTAGGCCTATGTGAGGTCTTGGTTGATTTTTGAGAGGTCCCGAGTTTTTTTTAGCCTTTAAGGCGTTGAACTAGTTTCTTATGATTTTCACGGATGTCGGGTCAAGGAGTCCTCATATTCGTATTTTGATGGTTCCATTGAGTTCGGAACATCAAGTATAATTGACTTACATATGTGGTTTGTGTGCACGGGGTTCTGAAAAGGCTCAAATATGCCATCGCACTGTTAGAAAAGGCTCATTTATGTCATCCGTTAAAAGTTTGGCTCATCTATGCCATTGTTGTTAAAAAAAGGCTCATCCATGCCATTTTTTTAACTCTAATTTTGCAAAATCATTTTTTACACCCCAAACAAGGTTTAACACTTTTCAGTTAGTGTTTTTGGATCAAATGTACAATTTTTGCTTCTACTTCCTTAAGAACACAAAGAACACATAAAGAACATTAACAATTCCCAAATTTCAAACTTCTTCAATTATTCACGGAATCACCTCAAATTTCAAGAGTAGTTTTCCTCCGAGCTAGATAGCAAAACTCATTATCTTTTGAGCTCGAATTCAACCTAACTCAACAAGACTCACTTTAAATTTTTCAAAGTTTCAAAACTAATATTCTTTAATGGTAGAATTTTTCCACAAGTTCAAATCATTTGAAAATTTGAACATAGACTCAAGAAACACTAGGCAACAAAGATCTAAGGTAAAAAAACAACTACAAAAACACCAATCAAAGCAAAGTTTTGAAATTTTTGGACTGATTTTCATATTTTGGAATATTTTTTTTAATACGGGTGAATTTTTTAAACTCTACAAATGATTTTACTTTTTAAAAAAAAAAAGAAATTAATGATGTAGCCGAAATTTGAAATGATTTCGTGATGAATTGAAGATGTTAAAAATTTGGGAGTTGTTTATGTTCTTCTTGCGTTTTTGGTGTTCTTAAAGAAAAAGAAGCAAAAAGTGTACATTTGATCAAAAACTCCAATTGAAAAGTGTTAAACCTTGTTTGGGGTGTAAAAAATGGTTTTGCAAAACCGGAGTAAAAAATTACATGGATGAGCCTTTTTTAACCGCAATGACATAAATGAGCCAAACTTTTAATGAATGACATAAATGAGCCTTTTCTAAAATTTCGATGGCATATTTGATCCTTTTCCCTTTAATTAAAGTCTCCTAGTCACTTACTCATCCTCTAGATAGAGACCTTGTTCTTCCATGTGTTCTATTATTCTTATCTTGTGCTGCCTAACTTTACTTTAATTGTAATTATTTTCAAACTAATTCTACTAATTAATGGCTTATGTTACTAATAACATGCTCAATTAGGTAATTGAAGGGTGTTCATCGTGCATCTTTGATAACCAATTACATAAGCTTCTTTGTTGTTTTATGATATAATACATAAATGTACCTTTTAATTTGGTTTCAACTATTATTTATACCTTTTAATTTTGGGTGTCAAGTAAACGCTTAAACTCGTATAAAATTGAACATGTAGACACACATAGGACGACACATAAAACGTGTAGATACACATAGGACGACACAAGTAAACGCTTAAACTCGTATAAAATTAAAAGACACATTTATGTATTATGCCATAAAACAACAAAAAAGCTTATGTAGTTGGTTATCAAAGATGCACGATGAACACTCTTTAATTACCTAATTGAGCAAGTTATCAGTAAGATAAGCCATTAATTAGTAGAATTAGTTTGAAAATAATTACAATTAAAGTATTGTTAGGCAGCACAAGATAAGAATAATAGAACACATGGAAGGAACAAGGTCTCTATCCAGAGGATGACTAAGTAACTAGGAGACTTTAATTAAAAGACCCGTTTAAGTTTTGTTTTTGTTTTTTTTTTATAAAAGAAGAATAACACAAGTTTTTTAGACTTTGTTTATTGAATGGTTGTTACGTATTGTCTCATAATGTATCGTATTGTATTGTATTGTATTGTATTCAGGAGTGGGGCCACCTTTAGGTAAGGCTGTAAAACGACACCCTTTCGTCGAAAATTACATTGTATATAGAGGTCACAAGTTAAAGGTTTGGTCTAGTAGTTTAGATGTTGAGAAAACTCTTTGAGGTTTGGATAAATTGTATCGTTCTCCATCGTTACTAATGTTACACATCCATAATTTGAATGATAAATGTGCAAGAGAAGTAGGGTACGAGGTAGAACTACTATGAAAATGTAGTGTAAAAGATGAAATATAATTATTAAATAATAAATAAAGACAAAATGAAAAGAAAATATTAATGTAGCGATGCGATCGCACCAAATCGATCGTTACATAAAATGGGTATTTTTGTCGTTACCTAACAATGAATTTAAACGATATGATACAATATAAATATTTAAGTAACAATCAAAACAAACATTGTTTTTAAACTAACAATACTATATAATACAATGAGTAACAATTAGGGATGTACAACACCGAATCGATAACCAAACTAAACCGCAAATCGAGTCAAATAAAAAAAAACCCGACTATAGTTTGATTTGACTTGATTTGGTATTGGAAAAATAAACCCGACTATATTTGGGTTGGTTTGGTTTTAACTAAAAAAAGTTAAATCGAGACCAAACCAACCCGACATTATATATATAATTTTTAAAATATATTTTATACATAAAAATATTTACTTTGATTTAATTTTAAATATTACTTATGATTTTTCATTAATTTTATCTTTTAACATATTTTCAAGTTTTTTGAGATTTGAAATTTTGAATAGCCCAATAAAGGGTTATAGTCCATAGATATTAGTAACTCTAATAAAACTCAATTTAAAATCAAATCAATATTAATACTAATTAATTCAATACTAAGGGTGTGTTTGGTATGAAGGAAAATGTTTTCCTGGAAAACAAGTAGATTTTGGACTTATTTTCTCATGTTTGGCTGGTGAGTAGAAAATATTTTCCGGAAAAGATTTTTTAGTGTTTGATTTATGAATGAAAAATATTTTTGAGAAAATAACTTTTATTTTTACTAGAGAGTAGAAAATAATTTTTGAATTGAAATTGAAAATATTTTTTAAAAATAAACTTACATTTTTTTGGAGGTGGGACTGGCGCGGGGGGTAGGGGTGAGATGGGGTAGAAAAATAAAAATTTGAAATTGAAAATATATTTTAAAAATAAACTTAATTTTTTTTTTTTGGAGGGGGTGTGGGGCTGATGGTGGGTGAAAAAATAAAAATTTGAAATTGAAAATATTTTTTAAAAACAAACTTAAATTTTTTTTTGGAGGGGGGGGGGGAGGGGGTGAGATGGGGTAAAAAAATAAAAATTTGAAATTGAAAATATATTTTATAAACAAACTTAATTTTTTTTGGAGGGGTAGGGGGCTGATGGGGGGGGGGGATCGCGGGTAGGGGGTGGGGGTGAAAATAAAATTTTGAAATTGAAAATATTTTTGAAAAACAAACTTAATTATTATTATTATTTTTTTGGGGGGGAAGGGTAGGGATGAGGGTGGGGTAAAAAAATAGAAAATTGAAGTTGAAAATATTTTTAAAAAAATAAGCTTTGAATTTATTTTTTTCAACAAAAAAAATTGTAATTTGAAGTTGGAGGAGAGTTTTGAAAAATGTTTTCCTTAATTTTTGAAGGAAAGTCATTTTCCTTAAATTTGAGGAAAACGAGTTGATTTGGAAAACATTTAACCTAACCAAACATGAGAAAATTGGAAAACATTGGAAAATGTTTTCCTTCATACCAAACACACCCTAAGAATGATATTAATGTTGAATATTTGTTTTGTAGTTTTACATTGGTTTAGACATTTAAAATACATAACCTAATTTTAATTTTTCTTTAATATTTAATCATGTAATTTATACTTATTAGACTTATTTTAGCATGATTTAATACTTTTAAATTATGATCATTTTCATTATGAGTTATTAATTTGCAATATTTATTTTATACGATTTCATTATTATTTTTTATTTAATATTTTAGTGTCATCATTCATGTCATATTTTGTGTTATTTTCTTAAGAAACACCTTAGATAGTTGTATTTTGGTTGGACTAAAGAAATATTTGAAGCACTAATTAATTATATGTTTGTATAAATACTTTACCGAAAAAATCCAAAATTCAAAAACACCCGAGGTTTATTAGTTTGATTTTATTTATAAATTTAAAAATTCAACAAAAATAGTTTGGTTTGATTTTTAAAAAGTCGAACCAACTCGAAAAAACCTGAGGTTGAGAAACCCGAAAAAATCCTAGTTTTGTTAGTTTGGGTTGGCTTATAAATTTAAAATTTTGACACAAATAGTTAGGTTTAATAATTAAAAAATTCGAACCAACCTCGTCATGTACAACCCTAGTAACAACCATCCAAACAAGGTGTTAATAGAAAGAACTTTTTTCCTTGTTTAAGGGAAATCATTAGAACTTAATAATGTTAGGGGCTAATCTGAAAGTGTTACTTGGTTTTGTGAGTGAATTTTTATCACAGTCTCAACCACAACCAACATTGTAGGCTATTTATGAGTTTTTAGAGTAATTATAACTTAATAATGCCTAGCCTTGACCTCCAATTTCATTAACAATTTTCAAAGAGAGAAATGTTAAGATTTGCTTCCATAAGGTAATTTCCAAACACAAACTTCAATTATTATTTATACATACATGAATATGTAGAAAGTATTTTGGGTTGAATTGGTATTGTTATTGAAATTTATATAAACGTTACTAGTGTGGGTTAAAGTTGTTTGAATTTTGGTGTGGGTGTCCACTATGAGTGTGGTTTAGAGATCGATTAGATCTTTCATGATCTAAATTTTAAAATTTAAGATTAAGATGTATGTAGGGATACGAGGTCGGGGATTCGATTAAAATAACTCAAATATATAAAAATGGAGTTATAAAAATATGACTAAATTAATTATGAAATACTATGTGAAAATTTTACAACGCATTCAAAAGAGTAAATATTAATTAAGAGGAGAATCCCATAAGAAGAAAAAAGAAAAAAGATGGACATAGAAATTTTGATATACAAGTTATTCAATTTTCTTTAATTTCACTCAAACTTTTATTTTTATATACCCTAAATTTGTACATCAATTTTAGGTAAAGTGTCTGAGATTGATTGACAAGATTGAAAATAAATCTCATACCCATATTATGTTGACATGAATGTGACATCAAAAATAAAAAGTCTTGAACAACTAAGGTGTGTATCGCATCCATTGAGGTGATTGAGTAGTTAGAAAAGAAGATAAATAAGAAAATACATAATTACTCTTTCAAATTATGACATTATTTTCAAACAGATATTTTCACTCTGTAGGAGTTATAATACCCCTTGATTTTAAGGGTTTGATATACTGTTCAATTTTGTTATTTAGAGTTGGCATACTTCTTGTTATAAAAGTGACTCATATATAACTTTATTGTTACACAAATGACTCACATATACTATTTTCCTCTTACGGAGATGTGAAAAATAATAATTTAAATTAATCTTTTAATTACTTTTATTAGATAATCCATGTAGGGGTATATTTGATCATTCTCACATGTTTTTTTCTTTTGACTATTTTTATTTATCTACTAATTTGAATTTATTATTTTGATGGTTAAAATTATTTTTCACTTATTTTTTTGTAAAATTTATTATAGATGCCCCAAATATTTTTTATAGATATAAAAACTAAATTAAAATACAGCTACAAAAAAATTAATTTTCATTGTTTTAAATCTTTTTAATCTTTTTTCATACACACTTTTTTTCTTTTTATTTCTTTTATTTTTATACCGAAAGAATGAAAGAAAAAATAAATAAGAATAAAAACTCAAATGATAATAATCAAAGAAGTCAAAAAATAATTTATGTGTGAAAAAATTAAATACATGATTTTTTTAATTAAAAAAATCAAAATATTTTTTTTTCACTTTTGTAACAATAGTGGTATATATAAGTCATCTTTGTAACGCTAAAGATCTATGTAAAACCACTTTTATAACGATAAATATACTAATTCTAAATGATAAAGTTTATGAATATATCAAACCTTTCCCCCATTAATTACCCTCTTATGACCTCACATTACATGGAGATTGTACTTTCCTCTCCAATAGAGCATGAAATAAGTAAAATTTTAAATTTTTAAATTTATTTTCAGTTTCTTTTACATTAGAAATATTTCTCTATTACTTTATTTTATTTTTAAAAAAAATCCTCTTATCTCTTTATTTGGTTAAAAATTTACAAATCTTCATTATAATAGAATTTTGATTTATCTTAATTATCATGATTTTGATTTTCAAAATTTTAATTTAATGGTGATTTGATAGTGACTACGGTGGGGATAGCTATAACATCAAAAATACACGAAATAATTTTCAGCCACAATTATATTCGTGACCCACCTTATCCTCCTATCTAAATAAAAAATCAAAACAATTAATAATAAATGGTTTAGACCTATTTTGGAGAGATAAAACCAAATGAAATAGTGATAGCTATGTTGGATGATGGAATAGGTCAGTGGCAAAAGAACATTGGGTTTGGGCTTTGTGGGTTCAAGTGCATAGGAATAATAGAGAGAAGAAATCTATATATATA
>JAJONR010002748.1:0-45000 GCA_029582245.1 Solanum etuberosum
TTTGCATTATTTCTACTTTCTTTTTACTTAAGCTAATTCCTGATATTTCTACAATATGTATAAATTTTTCTAATAATTTTATGTGTTCTTCTTGTGTTCTTGAGTATAATAGTATGTCATCTATATATACTATGCAGTTTTCTAGTTGATTAAAATAACTATCCATGAAATGTTGGTATCTTCCTGGTGCATTTTTATATCCAAATGGCAATACATTCCATTCGTAAAATCCTTGTGGTACTGTAAAGGCTGTTAGCTTTTTAGATTCATTTTCTAATTTTAGGTGATAAAATCCTGATTTGCAGTCAAATTTGCTGAAATAGTTATATCCTTGTATTTGTCTTAATTTAATACTTTATTTGGTATTGGGTAATTATATGTTTTAGTTTTTGCATTTAGGTTCCTATAATCTATAACCATCTTGTTTTTTCCTCTTTTTTGTTCACTATGTTTATTTACTATGAATGCTGGGCTGGTATGTTTGCTATTACTTTCTTGTATATAGTTGTTACCTAGTAATTCATTTATATGCATTTTATCATATAAGTCTATGTCGGAAAATATGTCTGATATCTTGTGTCCTTAAGTATAGATCTAGGTATAATTTTATTAGGTTCTGTAATGTATCTATCTCTTCTTTTATTTCTATCCATTGTTGTAGATATTCTTGATTTATCATTTTATATTGAATGTTTTTAGGTAGCATTTTTCTTTTAATAATTCAAGTCTCCTTATTTCTTTAACATTATTTGTAATGTATTCTAGATATTCCGTATCTTGGGTTTTGACATATTTGTCTAAGTTTTCACACATGAGTTTTTGTGATAAATCTATATTTTCTATTGTTTCTAACCAATATTTTAAGAATATGAGTATAAGTATATATATATATATATATATATTATTAGGAGTAGTATTGAGCACTGATATGGGGATGAGTTCAGACAACTCAAAATCCTCATAAACAATGTATGCCAACATGGTTAAAGGGTCATACTTTTTAGATGATTCCTTATTTCTTTTAAGAATAGCTTAGTGGATAAACTTAGTTGGGGTGTTCTATACCCCAACATGGTATAGGAAAGTTTTAGTAGTGTGGGCGAGACGTTGGTTCATCACATAGCTCATAGTGATGGTTGTCGGTTTGAGAATCTCCCAATTAAGAGTAAGAAGTATTTTATTGTATTTTTATACATCATTGAGTATATCTCCTGCTTTATAATATTTTAAATATTACATCTCTTATTCTTTCTTTCATATTAAGTTGAGCTGAGATGAGATGTGTACGTCTTTCTAGGTTATCAGTCTAGTACTTATGTTTCAGTTTTTCCCTTGCATGCTTGTACATTCAATGTACTAACGTCATTCGACCTGCATCATTTTATGATGCAGATACATGTGTTCAGGTTCATCAATAGGCGCTTCGTTGATACCAGTTGAGTTCCAGCTAGCTTTGGTAAGCCTCCTTTCTTCTGGAGTGTTCCACATTTATTTTATACCAATTTTGTTAAGATGTCGTTGGTCTTGTCCCGATATATATCATAGCTATTAGAGGCTCCATAGACAATAGTGATTGAGGAGTCTTTCATTATTCCTTTGTAATGTTTTGAGACTTTGGGTTGATCAGTTGTGTTTAACTAAGTATTTCCAGATATTTATTGAGTTAAGTTGCTATTGAGACATTCTGAGTTAAACCTTTCAAGTTGAAGTTCTTGTTTTGTTGAGTAAGTCTTCCGTTGAGTTGTGAGTCAATCCAAGGGTTAGCTTGGGGACCTGTGATGGTTCTCGAGTGCCGACCACGTCCAGGCTGTATCAGAGAACAAAGTTCAAGAGTCGTAGTGTAACACCTCGCTATTTGAAAGATCTAGAATTAGAAAGAAACTATTTTTGGAAAGATCAAATTTGGAAAACTTGGCAAGTTATGCTAAGTATAAGTTTTGGGTCAACTTCAAACGACCATAACTTTCAGTACATGATGAGTTAGGGGTTCCATAAGATGTCAAATGAAAGGTCTTTGAATTATCTTTCCAACGCCACCGAGTTTGCTAATTTTTGAGCTCGTATAAGGGTAATGTGCCCATTTGAAGTCGGGCTGTCCAGATAAGGAAAGTCACCCAGATTTAAGAGGGGCACTTTTGTCTTTACCTTACCCAATTAGTTTAATTCGTTTTTAGTAATTTAATTGGGGTCTAAACTTATTTGGTTCAGTTTACGCATTCCAAAATTACGCTAGGGCTATGAGAGAAGAGAAAAGAGGAGAAAAGAGGAGAAAAGCTAAGTTTTCGTCGCGTTCTTGAGATTTTGCTTGTGGATTTCACCAAGGGTTAATCCTTAAGAGGTATCTGAGTTCACATAGCATTGTGTTAGTTCACTCACACACCAATCATGATTTAATTCAGCGTATTTACGTTCTTGAAAGTAGAGTTTATGAATTCTTGATGGGTTTTGTTGAAGTTTCTATTAGGAGATTGTTGAGGAGTTATTGAGTTAATTTCATGAGATTTAAGGTTTTTTTTAGTAGATTCTTGTATAGTTTTGTTGGATATTTGAATCTAAACTTTTGGGGAAGAAACCAATCGAATCTAGATGAATTAGGGTCGAAAAACGAATAAGAAAATTCGTGGGTTTTCTGGGCAGGAGGCTGGAACAATGCGCCATTCGGTGAGCCAGAAGGAAGCGTCTGTAGTTTGGCCTCTGGGGTGCCATGCCACTCAGTGCGCCCCAAGCCAGCTTCTATAGTTAGGGCTCTGGAGCCCTGCGCCACTCAGTACGCCAAGTTCGCCAGGTCCTCTACCCTTTCCCACTTCTTTCCGTTTGAGTTTCCTTGAATCGTACCTATGTTTACTAGTTGATTTCTACACTCTAAGGTACGTCTAAAAATCATGAGATCATCCATAAACATGAATCATAACCTTGAATCCATAAATTCAAATTCAAGGAAAGTTAAGAGCCAATTATAGAGAGTTCTTAGAGGCTTTTCAAAAGTCTTTTACAAATGCTTTAAATTTGTTTTAAGACTTGAGCACTGAGTTGAGTAAGTGTAAAAAGTGAAGTTCATTTCTTTAAAAGATTATATGGGAACTAAGTATTCACAAAGAGTAAATGTTTTCACATTTAAACAAGAGAGGAAACACAGATTTCCAAGAGAGCTTTCGAGCTAGTTTTTGAGTAACAATCTCGAACCACAGAAAGAGTTATGTTATTAAATATATGAGCTAGTTATATTTTGGTAGTAGTATTGATCACCGATGTGGGGACGAGTTTGAGTTCAGATAATTCAAAGTCTCCATAAACTGTGTAGCCAACATGGGTAGAAAAGGGTCATACTTTTTAGATGATTCCTTAATGCTTTAAGCATATACTAGTGGATCCACTTAGTGAGTTAGGTTCTATACCCCCGACACGGTATAGGACGGACCTGGCAGCGTGAGGCAAGACTTTGTATCATCACATAGCTCATAGTAATGGTTGTTGGTTAGACAAACTCCCACAAAGATATTTTGTATTCTTATATACACAGAGTTACTTTTATTTTCATATAAAAACTGAGTTATTGTGTGTTTTTCAATACAATGAGTTGTTATTTACATATTTTAAAGCTTTTCTTTATATTGCATCCTTATCACAACTTTATATTGAAATGAGTTGAGTTAAGTTAAGTTGAGTTGAGTTGACACAAGGTAAGTTCCTTCAGTTCCCTTTTCAAGCTTATGTCTTGTTTTAGAATTTCCCTCGCATGCTCGTACATTCCATGTACTGACGTCATTTGGCCTGCATCTTTTATTATGCGGATACAGGTAACCAGGATCCACATCCAATGCTTCGTTGATCCAGTTAAGCACCCAGAGTCATTTGGTGAGCCTCCTTGCTTTCCGAAGGATCCTTTTTTCATGTTTTTAGCATTTCAATTGTTAGGATGATCGGGGGTCTTGTCCCGACATCCCTCATAGCTTTAGAGGCTTCATAGACAGTCAGATGTTATTGGTTTTTTAGCCTTACTCATTTCAGTTGTGTTGTTATAAGTCTTGAGTTGCCACTTTGGCTAGTTGAATGTTTACTTTTAAAACATTCTAAGTTATCTATTGAGACAGTTCAGTTAAGATTGTATTTAAGTACATTTTATGTTGAGTAAGTCTTCCGCTGAGAGTCTAGCCAGGCCAAGTGTTCTCTTGGGGCCAGCAATGGTTCTCGAGTGCCAATCCCGCCCAGGGTAGAGTCTCAGGACATGATAAACTTTGTATTAGAGCACACAGTTCAAGAGTCCTAGGATGTCTATGAATTTGTGTCTGTAGAGTCCTAGTTATCGGTGTGAAGTGCGCCAAATCTATAATTAGGAGGCTGCAACATTTAGGAACTATCTCACTTCTTTCATACTCATTTCGTGCGATGGAGTTTATCTCTATAAAAGTTTCCTTCTAACTCATGCTGTTGCATGTTTTTCAGATCATGCCTCCACGAAGAGCTATCTGAGGTCGTCCTGCTAGGAGGAATATCGAGGAACAAGGGGTACCTAATGCACCAGAAGTGCAACCCCAAGGAGAGGTCACCAATGCTGAGTTTCGGAAAGCTATCCGGATGTTGAGTAAAGTTGTGACCAATCAAGTTGGACAAAGAGAAAATCGACATGAACTGGATGGTACTTCTAGAATCCGTGAGTTCTTAAGGATGAATCCTCAAAGCTTCACTGGTTGAAGCGTCATTGAGGATCTGGAAAACACTGTAGAGGAACTGCAGAAAGTGTTTGAGGTTATACATGTTGCTGATGCTGAGCGAGTGGAACTAGCTGAATATCAACTGAAGAGTGTTGCTAGGATCTGGTTTGACCAATGGAAAAAGGGTAGAGCTGAGGATGCACCGATAGTGAGCTGGGCTGTGTTCGAGAGTGAATTCATGGGGCATTTATTTCCCTGTGAGTTGAGAGAAGCAAAGGTACGAGAATTCCTCACTCTAAAGTAGGAATCTATGAGTGTTCAGGAGTAAAGTCTGAAGTTCACCCAACTTTCCCATTATGATCCAGAGATGGTTGCTGACATGAGGAGTAGGATAAGTCTATTTGTTGCTGGATTGTCTCGTCTGTCAAGAAAAGAGGGCAAGGCAGCTATGCTAATATGGGATATGGACATAGCAAGGCTGATTATCCATGTGCAACAGGTTGAGGGAGATAAGCTGAGAGATAGGGAAGTGTTTTGAAACAAGAAATCTAAGACATGGAATGTGTTCGGATAGTAGAAGAGTAATGCCAACAAGTCATCTTTCCAATATAAGCAAAAAGGACCTACTCCATCATCTTCTAGTGCACCTGCACCAAGGAACATAGGTGAGTTCAACAACCAGAATTCACAAAATTTTAGAGCTACACCTGCGCAGTCTCAAGGTAGTTTGGCACAAGGAGGTAATGGGACTCTTGCATGTGCTAACTGTAATAGGATCCAGTCAGGGGTGTGTCATGATGGCTATACTGGTTGCTTCAAGTGTGGTCAGAACAGTCACTTTATGAAAGAGTGCCCTAAGAACAGACAAGGAAATGGTAATGGGGGCAATAGAGCCCAATCTTCTTCAGTTACTCCACCAGACAGGGCTGCATCTAGAGGAGCTACTTCAGGGGCAGGCAGAGGAGAAAACCGTCTTTATGCTATTACTAGTCGCCAAGAGTAAGAGGATTTGCCAGATGTTGTCACTGGTATGATCCAAGTCTTTAATATTGATGTTTATGCTTTGCGAGATCCAGGAGCGAGTCTATCTTTTGTGACTCCTTATGTTGCGATGAATTTTGATGTTCTTTATGAGAAACTTACTGAGCCCTTCAGTGTTTCTACACCTGTTGGTGAGTCTATTCTAGCTGAAAGAGTCTATCATGATTGCACCATTTCTGTCAATCACAAGAGCACCATGACTGATTTAGTTGAGTTAGACATGGTAGATTTTGATGTCATTATAGGTATGGAATGGCTTCATGCGTGTTATGCCTCACTCGATTGTAGAACTCGAGTTGCTAAGTTCCCATTTCCTAATGAGCCAGTCTTAGAGTGGAAGAGTAGTTCAGCAGTACCTAAGGGTCATTTCATTTCTTACCTTAAGGTGAGAAATTTAGTTACCAAGGGGTGTGTCTATCACATAGTTCGAGTTAATAACTCTAGTGTTGAGACACCTCTTATTCAGGTAGTTCCAGTAGTAAAAGTGTTCCCAGAAGTCTTTCCAGATGATCATCTCGGAGTCCCTCCTGAGAGAGAAATAGACTTTGGTATATATATTCTTTCCGATACTCGTCCTATCTCTATTCTACCATATCGAATGGCACCGGCAGAGTTGAAAGAGTTAAAAGAGCAGTTGAAAGATCTCCTTGAAAGGGTTTTATTCGACAAAGTGTCTCACCTTGGGGTGCTCAGGTCTTATTTGTGAGAAAGAAAGATGGTTCTTTTAGAATGTGTATAGATTACCGTCAGTTGAACAAGGTTACTATCAAGAATAAGTATTCTCTTTCGAGAATTGATGATCTTTTCGATCAACTTCAGGGTGCCACATGTTTTTCTAAGATAGACCTCAGATCTAGCTATCATCAGTTGAAAGTAAGAGAAAGTGATATCCCTAAGACAGCTTTCAGGACCCGCTATGGTCATTATTAGTTCCTAGTTATGTCCTTTGGTTTGACTAATGCTCCTGCAGCATTCATGGACCTTATGAACAAAGTATTTAAGCCTTATTTAGATATGTTTGTTATTGTATTCATTTATGACATTCTAATCTATTCGAGGAATGAGGAAGATCATACTAGTCATCTAAGAACAGTCCTTAAAACACTCAAGAATAAGGAGTTATATGCTAAGTTCTCTAAGTGTGAATTTTGTCTTGAGTCTGTGGCATTCTTAGGTCATATTTTTTCCGGTGATGGAATTAGAGTTGACACTCAAAAGATAGAGGCAGTGCAGAACAGACCTAGACCCACGTCTCCAACTGACATTAGGAATTTCTTGGGATTGGCTGGCTATTATAGAAGGTTCGTCGAAGGGTTCTCATCGATTTCATCTCCTTTGACCAAGTTCACTTAGAAAATAGTTAAGTTTCAATGGTCTGAAGCTTGTGAGAAAAGCTTTCACGAATTGAAAAAGTGGTTGACTACTGCCACAATATTGACCTTACCAGAGGGGACACAAGGTTTTGTGGTATATTGTGATGCGTCCAGAGTTGGATTGGGTTGTGTATTAATGCAGAATGACAAAGTTATAGCTTATGCCTCCAGACAGCTTAAGGTTCACGAGAAGAATTACCCAACCCATGACCTAGAGTTGGCTGTCGTAGTATTTGCTTTGAAAATATGGCATCATTATCTTTAAGGTGTTCATGTAGATGTGTTCACCGATCATATGAGCCTTCAGTATGTGTTTCGTCAGAAAGAGCTTAATCTCAAGCATAGAAGGTGGTTAGAGTTACTGAAGGATTATGATATGAGTATTCATTATCACCCAAGTAAGGCTAATGTTGTTGCTGATGCCTTGAGCAGGTTGTCTATGGATAGTACTTCCCATGTTGAGGAAGACAAGAAAGAGTTAGCAAAAGATGTGCACAGACTGGCACAGTTAGGAGTTCGACTAATGGATTCCAACGAAGGAGGAGTAGTGGTGATGAATGGGGCTGAATCATCATTAGTGTCTGAAGTGAAAGAGAAACAAGACAAAGATCCTATTTTACTTGAATTGAAAGCAAATATTCATAAGCAAAAAGTGATGGCTATTGAACAAAGGGGAGATGGTGTATTGAGGTATCACGGTAGATTATGTGTGCCAAGGGTGGATGAACTCCAAGAGAGGATCATGGAGGAAGCTCATAGCTCCATGTATTCTATCCATCCGGGTTCCACAAAGATGTATCGTGACTTGAGAGAAGTCTATTGGTGGAGTAGTATGAAGAAGGGTATCGCAGAGTTCATTGCTAAGTGTCTAAACTGCCAACAAGTAAAGGTAGAGCACCAATGGCCCGGTGGTATGGCTCAAAATATAGAGATTCTGGAATGGAAATAGGAGATGATCAATATGGATTTTATCACAGGTTTGTCGCGGTCCCGCAGGAAGCATGATTCCATTTGGGTGATTGTAGACCGAATGACTAAATCAGCCCACTTTTTGCCGGTAAAGACTACCCATTCAGCAGAGGACTATACCAAGTTGTATATTCAAGAGGTAGTTAGACTTCATGGAGTTCCGGTGTCCATTATTTCGGATAGAGGTGCACAATTTACTGCACAGTTTTGGAAGTCATTCCAGAAAGGTTTGGATTCAAAGGTGAACTTGAGTACTGCTTTTCACCCTCAAACTTATGGTCAAGCAGAGCACAGGATTCAAAATTTAGAAGATATGTTGAGGGCTTATCTGATTGAATTCAAAGGTAATTGGGATGAACACCTACCTCTCATAGAGTTTGGTTACAATAATAGTTACCACTCTAGCATCCAAATGGCTCTATATAAGGCTCTTAATGGGAGAAGATGCAGATCTCCTATTGGATGGTTTGAGGTTGGTGAAGCTGGGTTGATAGGATCAGACTCTGTTCATCAAGCTATGGAAAAAGTGAAGGTTTTCAAAAGAGATTGAAAACAATACAGAGTCGCCAGAAATCCTATACAGATGATAGGAGAAGAGACTTAGAGTTTGAAGTAGATGATTGGGTTTATTTGAAGGTTTCACCCATGAAAGGTGTTATGATATATGGCAAGAAGGGGAAGCTTAGTCCCCGATATATTGGTCCTTACAGAATATCAAAGAGGATCGGTAACATGGCTTATGAGTTGGAGCTACCGCAAGAGTTAGCAGCGGTTCATCCGGTATTTCACATTTCCATATTGAAGAAGTGTATGGGCGATCCTTCACTTATCATACCTGTTAAAGATATTGGTATTAAGGACAGCTTATCTTATGAGGAGATCCCCGTGTAGATTTTAGACCGCCAGGTTCGCAAGTTGAGAACCAAGGAAGTAGCATCAGCCAAAGTTCTGTGGAGAAATCAGTTTGTTGAGGACGCTACTTGGGAAGCTGAGGAGGATATGAAGAACAAATACCCACATCTCTTCGAATCCGGAGAAATTTCAAATTAAGGTACTAATCTTTTTCTTGGCATTTGTTTAAAGTTGGCATCTTGTATTTATATTTTGCTTGTTGGGTATTTGAGATGAATGTTAGATGTTACACCCTTAGTCGGCTTAGAGTAATATCATTGAAGGACGAATTTTCACAAGGGGGAGATATTGTAACACCTCACTATTTAAAAGAACTAGAATTAGAAAGAAACTATTTTTGGAAAGAACAAATTTGGAAAATTTGGCAAGTTATGCTAAGTATAAGTTTTGGGTCAACTTCAAATGACCATAACTTTCAGTACAGGATGAGTTAGGTGTGCCAAAAGATTTCAAATGAAAGGTCTTTGAATGATCTTTCCAACACCACCGAGTTTACTAATTTTCGAGCTCGTATGAGGAAGATGTGCCCGTTTGAAGTCGGGCTGTCTGGATAAGGAAAGTCACCCAAATTTAAGAGGGGTATTTTGGTCTTTACCGTACCCAATTAGTTTAATTTGTTTTTAGTAATTTAATTGGGATCTAAACTGATTTGGTTAAGTTTACGCTTTCCAAAATTACGTTAGGGCTTTGAGAGAAGAGAAAAGAGGAGAACAGAGGTGAAAAGCCAAGTTTTCATCGCGTTCTTGAGATTTCGCTTGTGGATTTCGCCAAGGGTTAATCCCTAAGAGATATGTGAGTTCACATAGAGTTGGGTTCGTTCACCCACACGTCAATAATGATTTAATTCAGCGTATTTAGGTTCTTGAAAGTAGAGTTTATGAGTTCTTTATGGATTTTTTTGGAGTTTCTATTTGGATCTTGATTCTTGAGGTTTTGAGGAGTTCTTGAGATAATTGCATGAGATTTGAGGTTGTTTTTGAGTAGATTCTTGTATACTTTGGTTGGGTATTCGAATCTAAGTGTTTGGGAAAGAAACAAATCGAATCTAGATGAATTAGGGTCAAAAAATGAACAAGAAAATTTGTAGATTTTCTGGGAAGGGGACTGGTGCACCGCGCCACTCAGTGCGCCTAAAGGAAGCGTCTGTAATTTAGCCTCTGGGGCGCCGCGCCAGTAAGTGCGCCCCAAGCCAGCTTCTGTAGTTAGGGCTCTGGCGCCCTGCGCCACTCAGTACACCAGGGTCGCCAGGTCCTCTACCCTTTCCCACTTCTTTCCGTTTGAGTTTCCTTGAATCGTACCTATGTTTACTAGTTGATTTCTACACTCTAAGGTACGTCTAAATATCATGAGATCATCGGTAAACATGAATCATAACCTTGAATCCATAAATTCAAATTCAAGGACAGTTAAGAGCCAAGTCTAGAGAGTTCTTAGAGTCTTTTCAAAAGTCTTTTACAAATGCTTTAAACTTCTTTTAAGACTTGAGCATTGAGTTGAGTAAGAGTAAAAACTGAAGTACATTTCTTCAAAAGATTATATGGGAACTAAGTATTCCCAAAGAGTAAATGTTTTCACATTTAAACAAGAGAGGAAACACTGATTTCCAAGAGAGCTTTCGAGCTAGTTTTTGAGTAATAATCTCAAACCACAGAAAGAGTTATGTTTTTAAAGATATAAGCTAGTTACATTTTGGGAGTAGTATTGAGCACTGATGTGGGGACGAGTTTGAGTTCAGGTAATTCAAAGTCTCCATAAACCGTGTAACCAACATGGGTAAAAAAGGGTCATACTTTTTAGGTGATTCCTTAATGCTTTAAGCATAGACTAGTGGATCCACTTAGTGAGTTAGGTTCTATACCCACGGCAATGTATATGACGGCCCTGGCAGCGTGAGGCAAGATGATGTATCATCACATAGCTCATAGTGATGGTTGTCGGTTAGAGAAACTCCCACAGAGATATTTTGGTTTCTTATATACACAGTGTTACTTGTATTTTCATATACAAACTGAGTTATTGTGTGTTTTTCAATACACTGAGTGTTTATCCCACAAAGATATTACTGCTTTATATTGAAATGAGTTGAGTTGAGTTGACACAAGGTAAGTTTCTTCAGTCCCCTTTTCAAGCTTATGTATTGTTTTAGAACTCCCTTCGCATGCTCGTACATTCCCTGTCCTGACGCCATTTGGCCTGCATCTTTTATGATGTAGATACAGATAACGAGGATCAACCTCCAGCGCTTTGTTGATCCAGTTGAACACCCAGAGTCATTTGGTGACCCTCCTTGTTTTCCGTAGGATCCTTTTTTCATGATCGGGGGTCTTTTCTCGACATCCCTCATAGTTTTAGAGGCTTCATAGACCGATAGATGTTATTAGTTCTTTAGTCTTACTCATTTCAGTTGTCCTGTTATAAGACTTGAGTTGTCAGTTTGGCTAGTTGAATGTTTACTTTAAAAACATTCTAATTTATCTTTTGAGACAGTTCAGATAAGATTGTATTTAAGTACATTTTATGTTGAGTAAGTCTTCCGCTGAGAGTCTAGCCAGGTCAAGGGTTCGCTTGGGGACAACAATGATTGTCGGGTGCCAGTCCCGCCCAGGGTGTAGTCTAAGGGCATGAAACGTAGGGTGTTGCTAGGATGTAGAGTCCTTGTTATCGTTGTGAAGTGCACTACATCTATAATTAGGAGGCTACAATATTTAGGAAATATTCCACTTCTTTCTTATTCCTTTTTCATGCGATATAGTTCAACTCTATAAAAGTTTCCTTCTAATTCGTGCTTGCGCATATCATTTCAGATCATGCCTCCACGAAGAGTTATTCGAGGTCGTCCTGCAAGAAGAAATGTTGATCCTCAAAATCAAGGGGTACCCAATGCACCAAAAGTGCAATCCCCTCAAAGAGAGGTCACTAATGCGAGTTTCGGGATGCTATTCGGATGTTGAATCAAGTTATGGTTACTCAAGCTGGTTAGCAAAGAGGAGTTCAGTAGGATGTTGTTGATAGATCAATGATTCGTGAATTTTGAAGAATTAATCCTCTAGAATTCACAAGGTCAAATGTCACTGAGGATCCATAGAACTTTATGGAGGAACTGTAGAGAGTATTTGAAGCTATCCGTGTCACTGATGCAGAGCGTATGGAATTAGCTGCATATCAACTCAAGGGTGTTGCTAGGATTTGGTATGACCAATTGAAAAAGAGCAGGGCTAAAGGAGCACCACTTTTGAGTAGGACGATATTTGAAAGTTCCTTCCCAGGGAACTTCTTTCCTCGCGAGTTAAGGGAAACAAAGGTGAGGGAATTTCTTAACTTGAAACATGAGTCCATGAGTGTGCATGAGTACAATATCAAGTTCACTCAACTATCCCGTTATGCTCCAGAGATGGTGGCGGCTATGAGAAGCAGGATGGGTCTGTTTGTGTCAAGGTTGTCTCGCTTGTCAAGTAAGGAGGGTAAGGCAGCTATGTTGATAGGAGACATGGACATAGCCAGACTTATGATCCATGTGCAGCAGGTTGAGGAAGATAAGCTGAATGATAGGGAAGAGTTTTGGAGTAAGAGGGCCAAGACAACAGGTCATGAGTCGGGACAGCAGAAGACTAGAAATGTGAACCAGTCATCTTTTCAACAAAGGCCAACTAGCCGTGCACCATTATCAGCTAGTGCACCTGCACCAAAGAACAGAAGTGTGTTCAGGAACCAGAACTCCCAAAATTCCAGAGTTAGACCTACTTAGTCTCAGGGTAGTGTGGCACAAGGGGATAATTGGACTCCTACATGTGCTAAGTGTGGTAGAAACCACCCAGAAGCGTGTCGTGATGGCTCCAATGGCTGCTTCAAGTATGGTCAGAGAGTTCACTTTATGAGAGAGTTCCCTAAGAAAGTCAGGGTAATGGTAATGGGGGCAATAAAGTGCAATATTCTTCAATGGCTCTAGTAGATAGAGTTGTTCCAAGAGGAGCTACTTCAGGGACAAGTAGAGGTATGTTCAAAGTCTTTACTTTTGATGTATATGTATTGCTTGATCTAGGTGTGCGTCTATCTTTTGTGACTCCGTATATAGCTACGAGGTTTGATATTCTTCGTGAATGACTTCTTGAGCCCTACAGTGTTTCCACACCTGTTGGTGAGTCTATTTTAGCCAAGAGAGTTTATCGTGATTGTGTCATCTCTGTCAATCACAAGGACACCATGGCTGACTTAGTTGAGCTAGACATGGTGGAATTTGATGTTATTCTAGGTAAAGACTGGCTTCATGAATGTTATGCCTCAGTTGATTGTATAACTCGAGTAGTCAAGTTTCATTTTCCTAATAATCCTATTTTAGAGTGGAGGAGTAGTTTAACAGTGCCTAAGGGTCGTTTTATTTCATACCTTAAGGCCAGAAAGATAGTCTCTAAGGGGTGGATAATTCACTTCGTCCGAGTTAATGACTCTAGTGTTGAGACACCACTTATTCTATCAATTCCAATTGTGAGTGAGTTTCATAAGGTCTTTCCATATTATCTTCCCGGAGTCCCTCCTGAGAGAGAAATAGACTTCGACATAGGCATTCTTCTTGATACTCGACCTATCTCCATTCCTCCATATAGAATAGTTCCAGCTGACTTAAAAGAGTTAAAAGAGCAGTTTAAAGATCTACTTGATAATGGTTTCATTCGGCCTAGTGTCTCACCTTCGAGCGCTCCGGTCTTGTTTGTGAGAAACAAAGATGGTTCCCTTAGGATGTGCATTGATTACAGCCCAGTTGAACAAGGTCACTATAAATAATAAGTTTGATGATCTTTTTTATCAATTCCAGGGTCCCACTTGTTTTTCTAAGATAGACCTCATATCTGGCTATCATCAATTGAGAGTAAGAGAAAGTGACATCCCGAAGACAGCATTTAGGACCTGTTATGGTCATCATGAGTTTCTTGTTATGTCTTTTAGTTTGACTAATGCTCCTTCAGTATTCATGGATTTTATGAACAAAGTATTTAAGTCAAATCTTGATATATTTGTTATCATGTTATTGATGATATCGTGCTTTATTCAAGGAGTGAGGAAGATCATGCCAGTCATCTCAGAATAGACCTTCAAACTCTCAAGGATAGAGAGTTGTATGCTAAATTTTCTAAGTGTTAGTTTTGGCTTGAGTCTATGGCGTACTTAAACCACATTGTATTTGGTGAAGGGATTCGAGTTGATACTCAGAAGATTGAAGCAGTGCAAAACTGGCCCAGACCCACATCTCCTAATAATATAAGGAGTTTCTTGGGTTTGGTTAGTTACTATAGAAGGTTCGTCGAGGGCTTTTCTTCTATTTTATCCCCGTTGACTAAATTGACTGAGAATGCAGTTAAGTTTCAATGGTATGAAGCTTGTGAGAAAATCTTTCAGGAGTTGAAAACTCGGTTAACTACTACCCAGTGTTAACCCTACCAGAGGATACAAAAGGATTTGTTGTGTATTGTGGTGCGTCCTGAGTTGGACTTGGTTGTGTATTGATGTAGAATGGTAAGTTTATAGCCTATGCCACCCAAAAACTTAAGATTCACGAGAAAAATTATCACAATCATGATCTCGAGTTTGCTACATGCAGTAGTATTTGCTTTAAAGATTTGGCATCACTATATTTATAGTGTCCAAGTAGATGTGTTCACTGATCATAAGAGTCTTCAGTATGTGTTCAGTCAGAAAGAGCTTGATCTCAAACAGAGGAGGTGGTTAGAGTTACTCAAGGATTACGACAAGAGTATCCTCTATGACCTAGGTAAGACTAATGTTGTTTCTTATGCTTTGAGCAGGTTATCTATGGGAAGTACTGCCCATGTTGAGGAAGACAAAAAAGAATTGGCCAAATATGTGCACAGACCTGCACGATTGAGAGTCTAGTACCCAAATTGCCAACAAGTAAAGGTAGAGCACCAAAGGGATGGTGGTGTGGCTCAGAATATAGATATTCCGGAATGGAAGTGGGAGATGATCAATATGGATTTAATTACTGGTTTGCCGCGATCTTGCAGGCAACATGATTCGATTTGGCTGATCGTAGATCAGATAAGTAAATCAGCCAACATCATGGATCTCATGTGTCTATAATTTTAGATAGAGGTGCACAATTCACCACTCAATTTAGGAAGTCATTCCAGTAAGGTTTGGGTTTGAAGGTAAATTTGAGTACTGCTTTTCATCCTCAAACTTATGCTCAAGCATCGCACACGATTCAGACCTTAGAGGATATGTTGACGGCATGTGTCATAGACTTTAATGGTAATTGGGATAACCACCTGCCTCTCATAGAGTTTTCTTACAACAATAGCTATCACTCCAGTATACAAATGGCTTCATATGAGGTTCTTTATGGGAGAAGATGTAGATCTCCTATTCGTTGGTTCGATGGTTGTGAAGCTGAGTTGATAGGACCAGATTTGTTTCATCAAGCCATGGAGAAGGTGAAGATTATTCAGGAAAAATTAAAGACAGCACAAAGTAGTCAAAAATCCTATACAGATGTTAGGAGAAGAGACTTATATTTTGGGGTGGATGATTGGGCTTACTTGAAGGTTTCACCCATGAAGGGTGTTATGAGATTTGGCAAGAAGGGGAAACTAAGCCCCCGGTATATTGGTCCTTACTGGATACCCACGAGAGTTAGCAATGTAGCTTTTGATTTGGAGCTACCGTCAGAGTTAGAAGTAGTCCATCCGGTGTTCCACATTTCTATGTTGAAGAAGTGTATGGGTGATCCTTCACTTATTATACCCACTGAGAATATTGGTATCAAGGATAGCCTATCGTATGAGGAGATAACTATGTAGATTCTTAATCATCAAGTTCGCAAGTTGAGAACCAAGGAGGTTGCATCAGTCAATGTTTTATCCAGGAACCAATTTGTTGAGGAAGCTTCTTGAGAGGCTGAGGAGGATATGAAGAAGAGATACCCACATCTCTTCCCTTCCGGAGAAATTCCAAAACCAGGTACTAATCCGTTGTAAGGTAATCTTTAAGCTGATATGCTGAGTTATGTTAATTGCATGTTGTGTACTTGATTTAGGGTTGTTAGATGTTTCCCCTTTCCCTTTTGTCTTATTGTGATCTCATTCGAGGATGAACGTTCCCAATGGGGAGATATTGTAACATCTCGTACTTCGAAAAGCCAACTAGAGATTCGTACAAGTTTAAACTTTAGTTTTTAGTTTTTGATCAACTTCCAACGACCATAACTTTCAGCATATACAGAATTAGGTTGCCCACTAAGTATCACATCGAAGGTTTTTGAGTCCTCTTTCAAACGCCACTGAGTTTGCTAAATTCCGATCTCAGATGAAGGAGTTTATGCACGTTTGAGTGCAGCCTTTCTCGTTCAAGCATTTCATCCATTTTAAGAAGGGTTATTTTGATCTTTTCTTTACCCAACTAGGCCTAAAACGTTTTTCTCACCCATATAAGGGTCTAATCTGATTTAGACCACTTTTTCCATGTTCCAAAATGCTTATAATTTGAGAGAAGGGTTCCAAGAGGAGAAAAGAGAAGGTTTCTAGAGTTCATCAAGAAATTTGGGCAAATTGCCAAGAAGATAGTTCTTTCAAGGTATGTAAGCTTTCATAGTGTTGGGTTTGTTCGCCCTCACGCCAATCATGAAATTTTATCCATGAATTCATCCTGAAGTTGATTGATTGAGTTTCTTGAGAAATTCTTGAGTTTTAACCCCATTCTTTAACAATGGAGGTTTTGAGTTCTTGAGGTGAGGATCTTGCAAATGAGTGGTGTTTGTTGATAAAATTTGAGTGAGATGATAATTAAATTTCATTGGGTTTGTGTTTATTGATAAAATCTAATTGATATTTCAATTAAATTGCATTTGGTTTTGAATTAAAGTGAGGTTGGAGGAGGAAGAATTAAATCAGCAAAATATTTGAGTCCAGGGCCGCGTCGCGGAGACGCTTGAAATTTTCTATTTTTTAGTCGATCACCCCTTTCCACATCGCGGATATGATACGGAGTCCTCTGTCTCGAAAATCACTTCATGGCCAAAAATTTAATTCCCCCTCCGCGTCTCGCCAGTGCTTTTTCAAATCGTGTCTTTTCAATCTTTTATTTTTAACTATCTAAGCCTTCATTAATCATTGAGAGATCCTATATTCTAATCGTAGCTCTTAAATTCACATTTTTCCAATTAAGGTAAAGTTAAGAGGAAAGTTCAAGAACGTTCTTTTGAGTCATTTTGAGAAATATTTTGAAATTAAAGATAACTTGAAGTAAGACTTGAGTAAATGAGTATGAGAATGAGGAGAGGAGAGGAGAGAGTTTCATATTTCAAAATGAATATAAGGGAATTAAGTATTCCCAAGAACGTGTTACTTTTACACTTAAAACGAGAGAAACATTAATTTCTAAATGAGTTTATGACGAGTTTTGAGCATCACCTCTTTTAAGAGGATCTTTTGAGTAATTATCTCAAATTGAGGAAGAGGTATGTTTTAAACATATGAGCATGAGTTATATATTATTGAGAGTACTATTAAACATCGATATGTGGATGAGTTCAGACAACTCAAAATCCTCATAAGCCATGTATGCCAACATGAGTAAAGGGTGATACTTTTTAGATGATTGATTATTGCTTTTAAGCATAGATTAGTGGATCCACTTAATTGAGGTGTTCTATACCCCGACAAAGTATAGGATAGTTCTGGCAGCATGGACGAGACGGTTTTATCATCACATAGCCCATAGTGATATTTGTCGGTTAGAGAATCTCTCATTAAGAGTAAAAAGTATTTTATTGTATTTTTATACATGTAACACCCCGAAAATTTTTGAGCTAAGACTCAAAAAATTCTTCGTAGTGAGTAAGATTTTATGGAGTAATTTAAAATTTTCTTAAGTTTTAGGGTTGCTAGATGTAGCACCTTCAGTTCCAAAAAGAACTAAATGGAATTCCTTCAAGTCATTCCTAGGTTCTTCTATGTTTGGGGTCAACTTCAAACGATCATAACTTTTAGCACAAGATGATTTAGGAGACCCATAAGATATCAAATGAAAGATCCCCGAGTCCTCTTTCCAACGCAACCGAGTTTGCTAATTTTCAAGCTTATATGAGGGAGATATACCCGTTTGAAGTCGGGCTGTCCAAATAAAGAAAGTTACCCAAAAATATGAAGGGTATTTTGATCTTTTCCTTACCCAATCATATTAAAACGAATTTTAGTAATATTTTGAGGAAAATACTGATTTGGGTCAGTTTTCATAAATCCAAATACGCTTAGGGTATTAGAAGAGTGTTCATTCAAGTAATTCTTAAGTTCTTTTAAGTTTTGGTCAACTTCAAACGATAATAACTTTCAACACAGGATGATTTAGGAGACCCATAAGATATCAAATGAAAGGTGTTGGAATCTTCTTTCCAACTCCGCCGAGTTTGCTAATATTTGAGCTCGTATAAGTAAGATATGCCCGTTTAAAGTCAGGCTGTCCAATTAAGGAAAGTTACCCAAAAATATGAGGGGTATTTTGGTCTTTTACTTACCCAATCGGGTTTAAACGTGTTTAGTAAGGTTTTAGGAGTCTGAACTGATTAGAATCAGTTTTGGTTATTCCTAAAATATTCTTAGGGTTTTTTGAGGAGTTCAAGAAGAGAAAAAGAGGAGAAAAGGAAGAGCGTTCAAGATTTTTGTGATTCTTCGAGGGATTTCACCAAGAATTTTATCCTATGAGGTATGTAAGCTTACATACTGTTGGGTTTGTTCTCCCACACGCCAATCATGAGTTTGTTTTACGAATTTCATCCATGAGATTGAGTATATTGATAATCTTGTTAAGTTCTTGAGGTTTTGTGCTTCGTTTTTTATACTGAAGTCCTTGTTGAATTCTGAGGTGAGAGTTGCGAATGAGTGTTGTTCTTGGTAGGTTTTTGGTGTAGCATTCGCTGTAATTAGGTTCGGTTTAAGGATCCAAAAGAGTTTGGAGGAGATCATTCGAATTTAGATGAGGTAGGGCTGAAAAATATTGAAGAAAAGTTCATCGGATTCCTGTTGCACCTGAGGGGCTGGCTGCCTACTCCTGCAATGCACCCCAGACCAGCTTCAGTCAACTGAGGGCTGGCGTGGTGCACCACTGCTGCGCCAGGGACGTCAGGTCCCTTCCGCCTCCTTTCTTCATTCCGTATTCGATTTTTCAAAACATGTCTTCACTCTCTTAGTGTTTTTTTACTATCCAACCTACATCCAATCATCAAGAAATCCTATATATCAAGTCACGATCCTTGAATTCATAATTCAAATTCAAGGAAGAGTTAAGAGTAGAGTTCAAGAAAGTCTTTGAGTTAAATTGTGAATCCTTCGAGATCAACTATCGATTTGAGTTCTTTAAAAAGGTTCCTTCAATCCCTATTGATTCTAAACACTCTGAACTACTTCTAAACATCGAAAAATCATTCATAACATGAATTATAACCTTGAATTCATAATTTAAATTCAAGGTAGAGTTAAGAGTTAATTCTTGGGAGTTCTTCTAAGTTACTTTGAGAAAGTCCCTCTGAGTCTTTTCAAGGAGTCTTCTACAATTACTTATAAATTGTTTGAAGACTCGAGTAAGTGAGTATGAGAAGTAGGAGAATGTATTCATGAGTCTACATGTAACACTATGGAACTAGTAGGCAAAGCTACAGCTTGACGTTAGGGTTAGAGCCTTGAACTCAGAGGGAAAAGACCTAAAAGGCTGCCAGGCAGTGACCCACGGAGGGCATCAACGCCTCGTGGGTCAACCCACGCCCCGTAGGGGGGCAGCATAGGTGAGGCCTCCTTGGAATCTACCTAAGGCAGTAGCCACGAGCAGGACCCATGCCTCGTGGATGGGTCCACACCACGTGGCTTGCATCCGTAGGTCAAGCCCCCCATTTCAAGTCCCAGAACCCCGATCCACGCTTCACCAGCACGGGCCGTGGGTCCAACCACGGTCCGTAGGTGAGGGGGTCATCGGTCACAACTGGAAGGTAGTTTTGGGAGTTAGTTGAGAGGTAGTTTAGGGTTTTCCATTTTAATTAACGATTAAGTGATGTCATTTTGTATTATTTTAGACTAACTATATAAGTGTTTTAAGCCCCTAAACTAAGTCATCTAAATCATAACTACCAACTTTCCAAATCAAAACTCATCTTCCCCGAAGTCTTCTCTTTGGAACTCCAAGGAAGAAGAAGAAGAAAATCAAGCTAGGGTTTGAAGTAGAGACGTTTTCCAATCAATTTCATGTGGATTCTTCATTGTGGTATGGTAGCTTTTCATCTATGGGTAGCCTCCACCCATAGAGTCCCTTCAAAACTCAATTTCACAACTTGGATTTCCCCCAAAAAGCTAGGGTTTCACTCAAGTCATGGGTTCTTTTCAAAAACATTTTCAATGATTTATTTAAGTTGGATTATGATTGAATTGATGATTTATTGTTGATTTATGATGAAATCTCCCCATGAACCCATGAATTCCCCATATTACTAAATTGTTATCTCATGATGTGGGTTTATTGATTATAGAAACATATGAAGAGATTATGCTTAGAATGATTGGGTTAATTGTATCATGTTATTATCCATATCTAATGTAGAAATTCTATATGTTTGGGTTGAATGTGATTTATGGTCCTTGAAGGGCAAATTACGAGAATTTTACATGATTATGAGATATGCATGTGCTTCAAGCTTCACTTTCAGAGTGAAGATCCTATAACTATGGTGTAATTGTGGTATTGTTGAAAGGTCATTATCCCCTATACCCTTACACATGACTATGTATGAAATGTTTAGGACTATGATAATCTTGTTGTGTTGATTGAAAGGCTATTCTCATGAACACACTATGAACATGATGTGAAAGGTTTACTCACATAACAATGAATCTAAGGTTGAAAGGCTATTCTCACCTATTGAATCTATGAGTTATCATGATATCATGTTGGATTGAATGCTAGGGCATTCTTCCAAAAGCATGAACTTAATTTAAGACTTAACATGAATTTATGAAAAATATGCTTAGCACCGAGTGGATATGAATATGAGATGAAAGCTTTTACATCAGTTAGTCTGGCTTTCCAAATGGGTTCCTTATTCGTCAGTTAGTTCAGGTTCCCAAAACAGTTATCTCATGAGATGGAAACCTTCCACCTCAGAAGTTTGGATTTCTAGAAGCAATCGCCCTATCCCGTAACTATGTGCCCACATAGGTCTTTAGCTAGTGGATCCACCTAAGCTAACAAACTCTAGTTCTACCTTAGGCAAGTAGGAGACCCCTTTCAGTGTGGGGGCATGACACCAGATTCCATGTTGCTCACATGGTCTATGTAGGTTAAGGCGGTTTCCCTACATGACATGAATATGAACTATGACAAGAACATGAATATGAATTATGATAAGAACATGAACATGAACTAATACTTATGGCTTCTCAAGAAGTTCTACTTAGTATAAGTGGGGGTATGGGACTTCATTCATGCATTGCACAAGTAGACTTTGAGATTCGTCGTGGTGTGGTTCTCTTATGCTATGAAGATATATGAATTATGCATGCTTGATGTGGATTGTTGCTATGAGTGACTTCCTTGATATGTGTTTATGAACATGAATGTTTTCTTGTCTATGTGTATTGGCTATGATGAGGTCAAAAGCATGATATGTATGATTAGGGTGGCCTAAAAGTTGTAATTAGTATTATATAGGATTATGGAATCTTATCTATGCATTGAAAAAGTATAGATTAGGGTTACTTATGAAATGGTTTGACTTGTGTTTTTACACTAATGCTCATGATGATTCTTAAACTTGATAAAGTGCATGATTTCAAATAAAATGTCCTTTTTTGGCATGTGTCAAGGATTTTATGCATGGCTATCATACTTAGTTTATTTTTGTACTAACCCATATTTTCTATATTTTTTTCTATAAGAGTAGGATCCGGTTGAGGTGTGCTTCCTTCTTGGTCAAAGCTTGGATCGACTATTCTCCACACTTTTTGTGAGTCCTCATGGTTCGAGGACGGAAGATGTTTCTTTCTAGTTTCTTTCTCACATTCTATTTTTGAGACTATGTTGTAAAAAGGGTTGTGACCCTATTTGATACTTTGATTGTATTAGATGGCTACTTGAGACAATGTCTAGACTTCCATTTGCTTTTATGAAAGACTTTGATTGTAAAGAAAAGTTTTAAATTCCACATCATTTCTATTTATCTTATGTCATGATATGATAAGGGCTTGTATGAAACCCCTTCGGGGTCCAATACGCTGTGTTACATCTAGCGGGTACCCCTAGGTCGTGACAAACTTGGAATCAGAGCACAAGGTTTAGAATAATTCTAGGATGATTTCTCATAAGCCACGTCTAGTAGAGTTTTGTTCATGAGTGTGAAGTGCGCCACATTTATGAATGAGAGGCTATAAGATGTTCAGGAAATTTCACTTCTTTCATTACTCTTGAGTCGTGTGATAGAGTTTAACTCTATAAGGTCTTCCTTCTAATCCTTCTCTTGTGTATCTTCAGGATATGAATACACGGAGGGCTAACGCTAGAAGGGTGGAAGAAGAGAATGTGGATCAAGGAGTTCCTCCTCAAGATCCTCAAGCTCCTCAAGCCCCGAATGATCCGGCGGCTATGACAAATATGGAAATTAGGTCGGCTCTCTAAATATTGACCCAAGCCATGACGACCCAAGCTAATAGGGAATTTGTTGTTCCGGCTAATCCCAATATAAATACGGCCGCTTCAAGGATTCAGGATTTTGCTATAATGAATCCTCCCGAATTCTATGGCTCCAAAGGGGGAGAAGATCCTCATGAGTTTGGAAGAGGTTTTCAAGATACTTGACATTATGGGGGTGAGTTGGGTAGAGAAAGAGGAACTACCTGCTTACAAATTGAAGAGTGTTGCTCAAGTTTGGTATACTAAATGGAAGAACAATAGGCCGGTAGGAGCGGGTCTCATATATTTGGAAGTGTTCAAATCGGCATTTCTTTCTAGATAATTTCCCCGAGAGTTGAGGGAGGCTTAGGTTGAAGAGTTCATCAATCTTCGTCAAGGAAGTATGAGCGTGAAAGAGTATTCCCTAAAATTCACTCAATTGTCAAAGTATGCCCCATCTTTGGTGTCGAATCCGAGAGATGAAATGAGTAGGTTTTTGACGGGTGTGTCTGACTTGATGGAAGAAGAATGTCATGCGGCAATGCTCCACGATAATATGGATATCTCATGTCTAATGGTGTATGCTCAACAAGTTGAGGAGTCATGACTTAGGAAAAAGAATAGAGAGGAAAAAAAAGCAAGAACCGATGATGGAAATTTTTCCAAGGGTAAGTCCGAGGGTCAAGGGAGACCAAGGTTCAAGCAAAGGTTCTCCAACCAAGGCTCCTCTAGTGCTCCAAGGGTCAACAAATATAGGGTGCCTAACCCTAAGCCTCAAGGAGGCAATAGTGGTGGATCTTCTATGGCTAGGCTTACTTGTACTAAGTGCGGTAAGAAACATGATGGCAAGTGTCTAGTTGGCACGGATGGTTGCTATTGTTGTGGGAAAAGTGGTCATTTAATGAGGGATTGTCCCATGCTTAAAGTTCAAGGAAGAGAGGGCAAGCAAGTTCCTCCTAGCGGTTCAAATTTCAATGCTCCCAAGAAAAACTGCTTTGATGCTCTTCAAACCCGAGGTGACCAAGAGAGCTCCCCGGATGTGGTTACCGGTATGTTAAAAGTTTTTCTTTTTGATGTCTATGCTTTATTGAATCCCAGTGCTACTTTATCTTTTGTAACGCCTTATGTGGCGATGAGGTTGATGTTCCTCCGGAAGAGTTATTTGAGGCTTTTTCGGTTTCTACCCCGGTTGGTGATTCCGTGGTGGCTAAGAGGGTTTATAGGAGATGTCCCATTTCCTTTTCCCATAGAGTTACTCTTGTTGACTTGGTAGAACTCGACATGTTAGATTTTGATGTGATTCTTTGTATGTGTTGGTTGCATGCATGTTATGCCTCTATTGATTGTAGATTCGGGTGGTTAAATTTCAATTTCTGAATGAGCCTATTTTGGAGTGGAACGGGGGAAATTCTATGCCGAGAAGTCAATTTGTTTCTTGTCTTAAATCTAGAAAGATGATCTCCAAAGGGCGCATTTATCATCTTGTTAGGGTGAAGGATTTTGAATCTGAAGCCCCTCTAGAGTCGGTTTCGATAGTGAATGAGTTTCCGGATGTTTTTCTCGATGATTTACCCGGTATCCCTCCTGAGCTGGAAATAGACTTTGGTATTTACCTTGTTGCGGATACACAACCTATCTCTATTCCTCCTTATAGAATGGCTCCGGCGGAGTTAAAGGAGTTGAAAGAGCAACTAAAGGATTTGCTAGACAAGGGTTTTATTCCACCGAGTATCTCCCCATGGGGTGCTCCGGTGTTGTTTGTTAGAAACAAAGATGGGTCTCTTAGAATGTGCATCGACTATTGCCAACTGAACAAAGTGACCATTAAGAACAGGTATCCTCTTCCGAGAATTGATTACTTGTTTGGTCAAATTCAAGGGGCTAATTATTTCTCCAAGATTGATCTTCGTTCGGGTTACCACTAATTGAGGGTGAGAGGGGTTGATATTCCCAAGACGGCTTTCCGAACAAGATATGATCACTATGAGTTCTTAGTAATGTCCTTTGGTTTGACTAATGCTCTATCGGCGTTCATGGACTTAATGAATAAGGTATTCTGACAATATCTCGATATGTTTGTGATAGTGTTCATCGATGACATTTTGATCCATTCAAAGAGTAAGGATGAGCATGTTGACCATTTGAGGGTTGTATTGCAAGTTCTTAATGACCATCAACTTTTTGCAAAGCTTAGCAAGTGCGAGTTTTGGTTAAGGTCTGTAGCATTCATTGGTCACATCGTGTCAAGAAAGGGTACTGAGGTAGATCCTTAGAAGACGGATGCGGTCAAGAGTTTGCCTAGACCTCTTACTCCCTCCGACATTAGAAGCTTTTTGTTTTTTGCCGGTTATTATAGAAGGTTTGTTTAGGTCTTGTCCTCCATTGCTTCTCATTTGACAGCTTTGACTCAAAAGAAGGCTAAGTTTGTGTGTCGGAAGATTGTGAGAAAAGTTTCCAAGAATTGAAAGATAGACTTACTTCCGCTCTGGTATTGACCTTACCGGAGGGTACAAATGGTTTTGTGGTGTATTGTGATGCCTCTAGAGTGGGTTTGGGATGGGTGCTTATGCAAAGTGGCAAAGTGATTGCCTATGCTTCAAGGCAACTAAAAGTTCATGAGAAGAACTATCCGACCCATGATCTCGAATTAGCGGCGGTTGTGTTTTCCTTAAAAATATGGAGGCATTATCTATATGGGGTACATGTGGATGTTTTCACCAATCACAAGAGTCTTCAATATGTTTTTAGCCAAAAAGACTTGAACATTTGGCAAAGAAGGTGGTTAGAGTTATTGAAGGACTATGTCATGAGTGTCCTTTACCACCCCGACAAAGCTAATGTGGTGGTGGATGCTCTTAGTAGGTTGTCCATGGGTAGTGTGGCTCATGTAGAGGATGAAAATAAGGAATTGGTTCGTGATGTGCATAGGTTGGCCCGGCTAGGTGTTCAACTAGTGGATTCCCCCAAGGGTGGTGTCATGATCCACAATGGTTCCGAATCTTCCTTTGTTATGGATGTGAAGGCAAAGCAAGACCTTGACCGTATATTAGTTGAGTTGAAAGAGTCGGTACTCCGGACGTCTGTAGAGGCTTTCTCCCAAGGGGGAGATGGGGTGCTTAAGTACCAAGGTCTATTATGTGTTCGGGATGTTGATGGCTTGAATAGCAAATTTTAGAAGAATCTCATGGTTCTCGGTATTCTATTCATCCGGAAGCCACAAAGATGTACCGTGATCTACGGGAAGTCTATTGGTGGAATGGTATTAAGATAGATATTACGGGATTCATAGCCAAATGTCTGAATTATCAACAAGTTAAGGCTGAGCACCTAAGGCCGGGAGGTTTGTCCCAAGATATAGACATTCCCACTTGGAAGTGGGAAGATGTGAATATGGACTTTATTGTGGGTTTTCCTCATACCAGAAGGCAACATGATTCTATTTGGGTCATTATAGATCGGATGACAAAATCAGCCCACTTCATTTCCGTCAAGGTTTCTTTTAAGGTGGAAGACTATGCCAAGCTGTATATCAAAGAGATAGTGATGTTTTATGGGGTTCCTTTATCTATTATCTCGGATCGGGGTACTCAATTTACTTCACACTTTTGGAAGTCATTCCAAAAAGGGCTTGGTACAAAGTTTAAGCTTAGCACGGCTTTTCATCCCCAAACCGATGGGAAAGCAGAGCGCACCATCCAAATAGTAGAAGATATGTTGAGGGCTTGTGTTATAGACTTCAAGGGTAATTGGGATGACCATTTGCCATTAATAGAGTTTGCCTACAATAATAGTTACCACTCAAGTATCGCCATGGCTCCTTTTGAAGCCCTGTATGGTAGGAGATGTAGGTCTCCGGTTGGTTGGTTTGAAGTAGGCGAAATTGCTCTAGTTGGTCCTGAATTAGTTTATGAGGCCATTGAGAAAGTCCGACTCATTAGAGAGAGGTTGAGGATGGCCCAAAGTCGGCAAAAGTCTTATGCCGATGTTAGAAGAAGAGATCTAGAATTTGAAGTTCATGATTGGGTCTATTTGAAAATCTCACTTATGAAAGGTGTGATGAGGTTTGTCAAGAAAGGGAAACTTAGTCCCCGGTATGTGGGCCCGTATCAAATTTTGAAGCGTATTGGGAAAGTTTCCTATGAGTTAGACTTGCCCAATGAATTGGCTCCGGTTCATCCGGTATTTCATGTTTCCATGCTTAAGAAGTGCATTGGAGATCCGGTATCCATTATCCCCTTAGAAGGGTTGGGGGTTGATTATAGTCTTTCATACGAAGAGATTCCGGTGGAGATCTTAGACCGGCAAGTTAAAAGGTTGATAAACAAGGAAATAGCTTCCGTCAAGGTTTTATGGAGGAATCATCTAGTTGAGGGTGCTACCTGGGAGGCCGAGGCCGATATGAAGTCCCGCTATTCTCATCTTTTTCCTCCTACTCCTATCCAAGCTTGAGGTAAGTAGTTCCTCTAAATTTGGTGTTTTGGGAGTCATGTGTGCTATATGAGTTCTTTATGATTTTCTTATGATATGCATGGTCTTGACAGAATTCATGTTTAAGTATAAAATGAGTTTTCATGATTTATTTGTCCCTCATATTGTTGTGCATTTTAGTATGATGTTGCATATTTGACTTCATGAGATGAGATGATGAACATGCTTTATTATGCTTTTGATGAAATGGCATAGTGACTCCATAATGTTGTGTTGAGCATGTTTTTATTGGCGAAGGTAGTTCCTCCTATGAACATGAGAAATTTTGAATTTCATGCATAATGGGTTGGTAAATGTAGTTCCTACTTCCTTGTGTTGCATTGACTGTGATTGAGATGGAGTAGAAGTTTCCTCCTTTGAGGGGTGCATTATTTTGATAGTTCACGCATGATGGGCTGCTAGTCTTGAGTCTTTAATTTCGTAGGGTGTCTAGATCGTCATTCGAGGATGAATGTTCCCAAGGGGGAGATAATGTAACACTCCGGAGGTAGTAGGCTAAGCTAGAGCTCGATGTTAGGGTTAGATCCTTCAATGTACCCTCCCGTACCTTAAAATTCTTGTGTTCATGTTAGAACGTCAAGGCCTAAACACCAACGACCAACCATGGGTCCTTGAGGAAAAGACCTAAAAGGCTACAAGGCAGTGACCCACGGAGGGCATCCACGCCTCGTGGTTCAACCCTCGCCCCGTAGGAGGGCAGCGTGGGTAAGGCCTCCTTGGAATCTGCCTAAGGCAGTAGCCACGGGCAGGACCCATGCCTCATGGATGGGTCCACGCCACGTGGCTTGCATCCATAGGTCAAGCCCCCCATTTCAAGTCCCAGAACCCTGACCCACGCTTCACCAGCACGGGCTGTGGGTCAAACAACGGTCCGTAGGTGGGGGTCGTGGGTCACACCTGGAAGGTAGTTTTGGGAGTTAGTTGAGGGGCAGTTTAGGGTTTTCCATTTTAATTAACTATTAAGTGACGTCATTTTTTATTATCTTAGACTAACTATATAAGTGTTTTAAACCCCTAAACTAAGTCACCTAAATCATAACTACCAACTTCCCAAATCAAATTCCATCCTCCCCAAAATCTTCTCTCTAGAACTCCAAGGAAGAAGAACAAGATGAAAATCAAGCTTGGGTTTGAAGTAGAGGCCTTTTCCAATCAATTTTGTGTGGATTCTTCATTGTGGTATGGTAGCTTTTCATCTATGGGTAGCCTCCACCAATAGAGTCCCTTCAAAACTCAATTTCACAACTTGGATTTCCCCCAAAAAGCTAGGATTTCACTCCAAGTCATGGGTTCTTTTCAAAAATATTTTCAAAGATTGATTTATGTTGGATTATGATTGAATTGATTATTTATTGTTTATTTATGATGAAATCCCACTATGAACCCATGAATTCCCCATATTACTAAATTGTGATCTCATGATGTTGGTTGATTATAGAAGCATGTGAAGAGATTATGCTTAGAATGATTGGGTTAATTGTATCATGTTATTATCCATATCTAATGTAGAAATTCTAGATGTTTGGGTTGAATGTGATTCATGGTCCTTGAAGGGAAAATTATGAGAATTGTACATGATTATGAGATTTATACATGTGCTTCAAGCTTCACTTTGAGGGTGAAGATCCTATGACTATGGTGTAATTGTGGTACTGTTGAAAGGTCATTCTCCCCTATACCCTTACACATGACTATGTATGAAATGTTTAGGACTATGATAATCTTGTTGTGTTGATTGAAAGGCTATTCTCATGAACACACTATGAACATGATGTGAAAGGTTTACTGACATAACAATGATTCTAAGGTTGAAAGGCTATTCTCACCTATTGAATCTATGAGCTATCATGATATCATGTTTGATTGAATGCTAGGGCATTCTTCCATAAGTATGAACTTAAGTTTAGACTTAACATGAACTTAATGGGAATTATGCTTAGCACCGAGTGGATATGAATATGAGATGAAAGCTTTTACGTCAGTTAGTCTGACTTTCAAAATGGGTTCCTTATACGTCAGTTAGTCCGGGTTCCCAAAATAGTTATCTCATGAGATGGAAACCTTCTACCTCACAAGTCCGGGTTTCTAGAAGCAATCTCCCTATCCCGTAACTATGTGCCCACATAGGTCTTTAGCTAGTGGATCCACCTAAGCTAACAAACTCTAGTTCTACCTTAGGCAAGTAGGACACCTCTTTCGGTGTGGGGGCATGACACCAGATTCCATGTAGCTCACATGGTCTATATCGGTTAAGGAGGTTTCCCGACATGACATGAATATGAACTATGACAAGAACATGAATATAAATTATGACTAGAACATGAACATGAACTAAGACTTATGGCTTCTCAAGAAGTTCTACTTAGTGTGAGTGGGGGTATGGGACTTCATTCTTGAATTGCACAAGTAGACTTTGAGAGTGGTCGTGGTGTGGTTCTCTTATGATATGAAGATATATGAATTATGCATACTTGATGTGGATTGTTGCTCTGAGTGACTTCCTTGATATGAGTTTATGAACATGAATGTTTCCTTGTCTATGAGTATTGTCTATGATGAGGTGAAAAGCATGATATATATGATTAGGGTGGCCTAAAAGTGGTACTTAGTATTAGATAGGATTATGGGATCTTATCTATGCATTGCACAAGTATAACTTAGGGTTACTTATGAAATGGTTTGACTTGTGTTTTTACACTAATGCTCATGATGATTCTTAAACTTGATAAAGTGCATGATTTCAAATAAAATGTCCCTTTTTGGCATGTTTCAAGGATTTTATGCATGGCTATCATGCTTAGTGCATTTTTGTACTAACTCATATTTTCTACATTTTCTTGTATAAGTGTAGGACCCGGTTGTTGAGGTGTGCTTCCTTCTTGGTCAAAGCTTAGATCAACTATTCTCCACGCTTTTGGTGAGTACTCATGGTTCGAGGACGGAAGATGTTTCATTTTAGTTTCTTTCTCACAATCTATTTTTGAGACTATGTTGTAAAAAGGGTTGTGACCCTATTTGATACTTCGATTGTATTAGATGGCTACTTGAGACAATGTCTAGATTTCCATTTTCTTTTATGAAAGACTTCGATTGTAAAGAAAAGTTTTCAATTCCGCATCATTTCTATTTATCTTGTATCATGATATGCTAAGGGCTTGTATGAAATCCCTTCGGGGTCGAGTACACCGTGTTACATCTAGGGGGTACCCCTGGGTCATGACACTACATTATCATTGAGATCCTTGAGTCAAGTCATTCATGCCCATAATTCTGCGTGAACTCCGTAACATGATTTTATTTGAGAGAAGTAGTATCTTCAAGTTCTAAGTCTTGAGTATTGAGTTCCTTATCATTTTGGGATTATATTCCTAATCATGGGACTAATGCCCATAATTCCACATGAACCCTTCGAGTCAAGCATTCTTCGGATGAGTAGTATCATTGACTCCTTGAGTTCTGGAGTTGTTGAGTTTCAAGTATTGAGTTCTATGCATGATTATTGAAAATCATGAATTGAGTCGTTCACGTCCATAATTCGGCATGAACCCTATTTAAAAAAGTCTTTTTACAAATTGTTTTAAAACTTATTTTAAAGACTTGAGCACTGAGTTGAGGAAGAGTATAGCTGATTTCATTTTCTTTAAAATGATATATGGGAACTAAGTATTCCCAAGAGTAAATGTTTTTCCATTTAAGATTAGAGGAAACTGAGATTTCCAAAAGAGTTTTAATGAGCAGTTTTAGTACCATCTCTTTTAAGAGAAAGAGTTTTGAGTAATAATCTCAAACCATAGAAAGAATTATGTTTTTAAAAACATATGAGCTAGTATATTTTTGGAGTAGTATTGAGCACCGATATGGGGAAGAATTCATACAACTGACAGCCCCCATAAACCATGTAGCCAACGTGGGTAGAAAGGGGCATACTTTTTAGATGATTCCTTAATGCTTTTTAGCATAGACTAGTGGATCCAGTTAGTAGTAGGTCCTATACCCTGGCAAAGTATAGGACAGTTCTGGCAGCATGGGCTAGATGTTGTATCATCACATAATTCATAGTGATGGTTGTTGGTTAGAGAATCTCTCACAGAGTTACTTTGTATTTTTATATACATACATAGTTATTGTTGTATTTTCATACAATTGAGCTATTATTGTATTTTTGCATACAACTCAGTTATTTCCTATTGTTTTAAAATCTTTTTAGATATTGCCTCTTTTATTATTGCTGAGTATCTTGAGTTTGAGTTGAGTATCTTGAGTCAGAATTGAGTACCTTATTGTTGAGTTGAGCCCTATTTCTCTAAGTTGAGTTGAACTATGCTTCACTTAGTTGAGTATCTTACTATTGAGTTGATCCCCATTTTCTCTGAGTTGAGTTGAATTATATTTCATTGAGTTGAGTTGAGTTGAGCGAGATGAGAAGAGGTAAGTATATTTCTTTTCCATTAGTTCAATCTTATGTTTATGCTTTAGAATTCCCCTTATATGCTGGTATATTCCATGTACTGAGCCATTTGGCGTGCATCATTTCATGATGCAGATACAGGTATTCAGGATCATCAACATGCATTTCGTTGAGGTCATGTGAAATTCCAGTCAACTTTGGTGAGCCATCTTATATTCCAGAGGACTTCACATTTATCTTACAGTTAGTAGTTTTGAGATGTTGTGAGTCTTGTCCCGATATCCTTCTGTAATAGCAGAGGCTTCATAGATAGACAGAGTTGAGGAGTTTTGGTATTTACTTTTATTTTGAGTATTGTACAGACTTTTTTAAAAGGTTGAGTATTTGAGTTCAATGAAATTTAATTGAGTTTTTAAGATTTTGTATGCTTGAGTTAGTCTTTCACTTATAGTCAGCCAAGATGAGGGTTCGCTTGGGGACCAATAATGGTTCTCGAGTGCCGGCCACATCCAGGGTGTAGGCTTGGGTTGTGACACACTTGGTATCAGAGCATAGAGTTTAAGTGTCCTAGGGTGTCTATGAAGTCGTGTCAAGTAGGATCTTATTTATGGTTGTGAGGGCCCCACTTCTATAAATGAGGGGCTGTAGACATTTAAGAAAAGTTCCCATTCTTTCATACTCTTAATCGTGCAGTAGAGCTATGTCATAGAGATTCATTCTAACTCGTGTATTCTCATACCCATTCAACTACCCCTCATACTAGCGGTGGCTGAAAAGCAAAGTCAATTCTTTATCGATGGGTTGCTCTTAGAAATTTTTTAAGGAAGTCATGAGACTCCAGAGTAGTTTGAGAGAAGCCCATGAGTGAGTTTAGTGTTGAGTTTCAAAAGAATGCGCTCATGTACATATGAATCATGCGTTTAAGCTAAAAGCGAGTGGTACTCTCTTCTCTAAGCCATGTTTCAGCTGAGATCCTTATGAGGAAGTATGTTTAGAGCTTGGATAGTATTCTCATCCAAAAAGGTAGCATGAGTTACGAGACTATAAGCAGTAGTAGTGAAAGTTCCCAGAGTTAGAGAAAAGCGTGCAGAGGTGTAGAGATCTATGAAAGGGAGAGAGCGAACAGTCAGATTATGTTATTACAATCATGCAACCAGTCAGTTGTAAGTGATGAGTTCCTTTATGAGTCAAATAAGAAATAGTTACTAGTCCACATGAGATAGAGTATACGTTTAAGCAGAATAGAGTTGATGTCGATGTGCCATCGTGTTAGAGGAGACTAAATATATGTGTTGAATAGAAGCACAGAGTATTCATGAAGTGATAGATCTAAGCTAGTCTTATGATTTGTTTGAGAGGGTCATTATGTTCAGAAGGTTATAGAACTGATTAAGTAATGAGGTATGATAAGTGGGAAAATAGCACTTAAGTTGTGAAAAGGGGATGTAGAAAAGTTTAGAAATGATGGAATAGGTCCATAGCTTTCAAGTGGCAGTTTTAGACCTAAGGGGGAGATGATAAGATGAGAAATCAAGTCAAGTGTTGAGAATAAGATAGTAATTAGCTCAAAAGAGTATGGGAGATATCTTTTGAGAAGTCCTTTTTTTGTGGAGTGATGATAGGGGGAGGAGATTAATGTTCTCATCTTGATAATGATGGTGTGATAATTCCATCTAAGGTTATAAATGAGTAGGAAGAGGAGGATAATGTTTTACTATGAGAAATAGTTAAATGAGAGCCCTTAGTTGCTTTCGAATAGTAATGCGGGAAATTCTAGTTGGTATGACAGAGATGATAAGGAAATGAGAAATTCTTAAGGAGATAGTTAGTAGGAGTCCATGGAGTTGTTAGAGTACTAAGTTTGAATGTGGTGTTGTTAAACAATAGGTGGTTCTTGATATGAGCCCAATGTTGATTAAATGAGGTGGAGTAATATTCTTGGGATGAGATTCCCTATAGAGAGGTATAGAAACCGAACCTTAGGATTTGGGCTAAGCTTGAATCTAGTAAGAGCGTTCCATTAGACCCAGACCTTGGTAAGAGTAGTCATGTACCCTTGTGGGAGCTATTAATTGCAGCCAATGAGGTATGATGATAAGGAAAGAAGAACATAGTTGAGGATTGTTGCTAAGCTTAAGAACTAGCAGTCATATTACCCCAGGCGTGGTATTCCTATTCTTACTTCATGCCCAGATTTCCTTTGTTTCAGATAAGGTAACTTCAGAGAGAGTACGACTATGTTAACCATAGCATTATTCTTGATTTAGGTGCTATAGAAGGTCCTAACTCTTGGTACGAATCAGTACAGCCTATGTTAGTAAGCAAGTTCATGAGTCAGAGGAGATAGTAAGAGTAGCCCCGTTCCATAGCCAGTCCAGCCGTCATTCGAGGACGAATGATCCCAAGGGGGAGATAATGTAATACCATGGAATTTTTTTTAGCTAAGACTTAAACCATTCTTCGTAGTGAGTAAGATTTTATGGAGAATTTAAAATTTTCTTAAGTTTTAGGGTCTCTAGATGTAGCACCTTAAGTTCAAAAAAAACTAATGAGAATTTATTCAAGACATTCCTAGGTTCTTCTAAGTTTGGGGTCAACTTCAAACGACCATAACTTTATCACAGGACGTGTTAGGAGACCCATAAGATATCAAATGAAAGATCTCTGAGTCCTCTTTCCAACGCCACCAAGTTTGCTAATTTTCAAGCTAGTATGAGGGAGATATGCCGGTTTGAAGTCAAGCTGTCCAAATAAGGAAAGTTATCCGAAAATATGAAGGGTATTTTGGTCTTTTCCTTACCCAATAATCTTAAAACGAATTTTAGTAATATTTTAGGGACAAATCTGATTTGGGTCAGTTTTCATAAATCCAAATACGCTTAGGGTTTTAGAAGAGAGTTCATTCAAGTCATTTCTAAGTTCTTTTAAGTTTTGGTCAACTTCAAACGACCATAACTTTCAGCACAGGATGATTTAGGAGACTCATAAGATATCAAATGAAAGGTCTTGGAATCCACTTTCCAACGCTGCCAAGTTTGATAATTTTTGAGCTCGTATGAGGGAGATATACCCATTTGAAGTCAGGCGGTCCAATTAAGGAAAGTCACCCAAAAATATGAGGGGTATTTTGGCCCTTTTCTTACCCAATCAAATTTAAACATTTTTATTAAGGTTTTAGGAGTCTAAACTGATTATAATCAGGTTTAGTTATTCCTAAAATATGCTTAGGGTTTTTAGAGGAGTTCAAGAAGAGGAAAAGAGGAGAAAAGGAAGAGCGGCCAAGATTTTTGCGATTCTTCGAGGGATTTCGCCAAGAATTCTATCCTAAGAGGTATGTAAACTTCCATAGTGTTGGGTTTGTTATCCCACATGCCAATCATGAGTTTCTTTTATGAATTTCATCCATAAAATTGAGTATATTGATAATCTTGTTAAGTTCTTGAAGTTTTGTGCTTCATTTTTTATAATGAAGTCCTTGTTGAATTCTTGAGGTGAGAGTTGTGAATGAGTGTTGTTCTTTGTGGGTTTTTGGTGAAGAATTCTCTGTAATTAGGTTGGGTTTAAGGATCCAAAAGAGTTTGGAGGAGATCATTCTAGTTTAGATGAGGTAGGGCTGAAAAAAATTGAAGAAAAGTTCGTCGGATTCGTCTGGAACGTGGCTGGGGTGGCGCACCCCTGCTGCGCCTGAGGGGCTGGCACCCTGTGCCTGCAATACAACCCAGACCAGCCTCAGTCAACTAAGGGATGGCGCAGTCCGCCACTTTTGTGCCAGGGACGTCAGGTCCCTTCCACCTCTATTCTTCGTTCCGTATTCGATCTTTCAAAACATGTATTCGCTCTCTTAGTGATTTCTTACTATCCAAACTACATCCAATCATTAAGAAATCATTTATATCAAGTCAGGATCCTTGAATTCATAATTCAAATTCAAGAAAGAGTTAAGAGTAGAGTTCAAGAAAGTCTTTAAGTTAAATTGTGAATCCTTCGAGATCAACTATTGATTTGAGATCTTTAAAATTGTTCCTTCAATCCATATTGATTCTAAACACTCTAAACTACTTATAAACATCGATAAATCATTCATAACATGAATCATAACCTTGAATTCATAATTCAAATTCAAGGTAGAATTAAGAGTTAAGTCTTGAGAGTTCTTTCGAGTTATTTTGAGAAAGTCCCTTTGAGTCATTTCGAGGAGTCTTCTACAATTACGTATAAATTGTTTCAAGACTCAAGTAAGTGAGTATTAGAAGGAGGCGAATGTATTCATGAGTCTACATAATCATTGAGATCCTTGAGTCAAGTCGTTCATGCCCATAATTCCGCGTGAACTCCATAACTTGATTTTCTTTTAGAGGAGTAGTATCTCCAAGTTCTAAGTCTTAAGTATTGAGTTCCTAATCATTTTGGGATTATATTTCTAATCATGGGACTACTACAAGTTACCCATGAAGGTCCTTGAGTTGAGTAGTTTATGCCCATAATTCCGTATGAACCCTATGAGTCGAGCAGTCTTGAGATGAGAAGTATTATATAGTCCTTCAGTTGAGTAGTTCATGCCCATAATTCTACATGAACCCTCCGAGTCGAGCATTCTTTAGATGAGTAGTATCATTGACTCCTTGAGTTCTGGAGTTGTTGAATTCCAAGTATTGAGTGCTATGCATAGTTATTGAAAACCTTCAATTGAGTCGTTCAGATCCATAATTTGGCATGAACCCTATTTTAAGAAGTTTTTGTACAAATTGTTTTAAAACTTGTTTTAAAGACTTGAGCACTGAGTTGAGGAAGAGTAGAGCTGAGTTCATTTTCTTTAAAATGATATATGGGAACTGTGTATTCCCAAGAGTAAATATTTTTACATTTAAGATGAGAGGAAACTGAGATTTCCCAAAGAGTTTTCATGAGCAGTTTTAGTACCATCTCTTTTAAGAGAAAGAGTTTTGATTAATAATCTCAAACCATAGAAAGAATTATATTTTTAAAAACAAATAAGCTAGTATATTTTTGGAGTAGTATTGAGCACCGATATAGGGGAGAGTCCATACAACTCACAACCCCGATAAACCATGTAGCCAACGTGGGTCGAAAGGGTCATACTTTTTAGATGATTACTTAATACTTTTTAGCATAGAATAGTGGCTCCACTTAGTAGTAGGTTCTATACCCTGGCAAAGTATAAGAGAGTTCTGGTAGCGTGGGCTAGACGTTGTATCATCACATAGCTCATAGTGATGGTTAGCGATTAGAGAATCTCCCACAGAGTTACTTTGTATTTTTATATACAAAACAAAGTTTTTGTTGTATTTTCATACAATTGAGCTATTATTGTATTTTTGCATACAACTGAGTTATTGCCTATTATTTTAAAATCTTTCTAGATATTGCATTTTTTTATTATTGCTGAGTATCTGAGTTTGAGTTGAGTATCTTGAGTAAGAATTTATTACCTTATTGTTGAGTTGAGCCCTATTTCTCTGAGTTGAGTTGAACTATGTTTCACTATGTTGAGTATCTTACTATTGAGTTGAGCCCCATTTTCTCTGAGTTGAGTTGAACTATGTTTCATTGAGTTGAGTTGAGTGAATTGAGAAGAGGTAAGTATGTTTCTTTTCCATCAGTTCAAGCTTATGTTTATGCTTTTGAATTCCCCTTACATGCTCGTACATTCCATGTACTGAGCCATTTGGCCTGCATCATTTCATGATGCAAATACAAGTATTCAGGATCATCAACAGGTGTTTCGTTGAGGTCATGTGATATTCCAATCAGCTTTGGTGAGCCATCTAATATTCGGGAGGACTTCCCCTTTATCTTACAGTTAGAAGTTTTGAGATGTCGTGGGTCTTGTCCCGATATCCTTCTATAATAGTAGAGGCTTCATAGATAGACAGAGTTGAGGATTTTCTGTATTTACTTTTATTTTGAGTATTGTACAGACTTTTAAAAAAGGTTGAGTATTTGAGTTCAATGAAATTTAATTCAGTTTTTAAGCTTTTGTATGCTTGAGTTAGTCTTCCGCTTGTAGTCAGTCAGGATAAGGGTTCGCTTGGGGACCAGCAATAGTTCTCGAGTGCCAGCCACGTCTAGGTTGTAGGATCTGGTTGTTATAATACATCATTGATTATATCTCCTACTTTATAATGTTTAAAATATTTCATCTCTTATTATTGCTTTCATATTGAGGTGAATTGAGATGAGGTGAGTACGTCTTCCCAGGTTATCGGTCCAGTACTTAAGTTTCAATTTTTCCCTTTCATGCTTGTACACTCAATGTACTGACATCATTCGACCTGCATCATTTTATGATGCAGATACAGGTGTTCATGGTCATCAACAGCCACTTTGGTGATACCACTTGCATTCCAGCTAGCTTAGGTGAGCAACATTGCTTTCGGAGGGTTCCACATTTATTTCATTCTAGTTTTGTTAAGATGTCATAGGTATTGTCCCGATACCTATCATAGTTATTAGAGGCTACATAGACAGTAGTAAGTGAGGAGTCTTTTATCATTCCTTTGTAATTTTTTGATACTTTTAGTTGATCAGTTATGTTTAACTAAGTATTCCAAGATATGTATTGAGTTAAGTTTCTTTTAAGACATTCTGAGTAAAACCTTTTAAGTTGAAGTTCTTATTTTGTTGAGTATGTCTTCCACTGAGTTATGAGCCAGACCAAGGGTTCGCTTGGGTACTAGTAATGGTTCTCGAGTGCCGGCCACATCCAGGGTGTAGACTCAGGGTCTGATAGTTTCTTTAAGAGTAAAGCATCGATATTGTCATTGTGATAGGATATTCTCACGTAAAGGATTCATAGGGTTGAAAAGTTTTCTTAACTAAACTTTGAATCAAGATTTATGAGCTAAGCTAATGAATTCTAGCTTTGATTGGCTACTTGATTATGTCTTTTCATGGATAATAAGATGAATATGACTAATGACTATTCCGTGGGATTTCTTCTTAGCACCAAGAAGTTATTGAGATGGACGCTCTCCTATAGAAGAGGTCGGGTTTCTAGTAGTAATCTCCTTATCTCATAACTATGTGCCACCATAAGTTTGTCTTAGGCAGACATTAGCTAGTGGATCCACTAAAGTTAGAAGTTTATGGTTCTTACCTTGGCAAGTAACGACATCTTCGGATTCCATGTTATAGCTCACATGGTCTTTATGTCGGTTAATGGCTACTTCCCATAATAATGAACTAAATTTAGTTCTAGAAGAATCTCACATGTGTTTTAAAGATTATTTAATTCGCATTGACCATGATCAGGATTCATGTGTTCTAACCTTTTATCTTATGGTTTAGCTTGGTCATTGCATGTTATGTAAGGTCCTTTTTAGCATGATTTCATAACTATTATGCATTGATATCATACTTGGTACATTCTACATACTAACACGTACTCTTGCCTACATTGTTTCACCAAATGTAGGGTCCGACACTCCTACCTCCCATACTCGTGGCTAGTTGGTACTTTGTAGCTTTTGAAGATTGGTTTGTCCTCATGTTCCGAGGTCCGAGACTCTTTATTGCCTTATCTCTTTACATTTTGGATGTTGTATTTGATGTATGGGTTACGTCCCAATCACTCTTTGATGTAAATAGATGGCTTTAAGACTATGTTAGACATCCTCTACTTTTTGTCAACTCTTTTGATATAAAAATTGTCTTTTTAACTCTTTAATGCTATTATCTTGTATGATGTATTCTAAGAGGCTTGTGTAGGGTCTCTCGGAGTCCTATAAACAATGTCAGGTGTAAGGTGTACTTTGGGTCGTGACAAACTTGGTACCAGAGCACGGGGTTTAGAAAGGTCCTAGGAAGTCTCTAAGCCACGTCGAGTAGAGTCTTGTTCATTAGTATAAAGCGCGCCACATTTATGAATGAGAAGCTATAAGATGATTTGGAAACTCCACTTCTTTCATTTCTCTAAATTCGTGCGATGGAGTGTAACTCTATATTCTCTTATCCTAATCCCTATCCGATGCTTTTCAGGATATGGACCCTCAAAGAGCTTACGTTAGAAGGAATGCAAATGAGAATGTGGAACGCGAAGCTCCTCCTCAAGCTCCTCAAGTTCCAACCGACCCTTTGGCCGAGCAAATGACCAATGCAGAGTTTAGTGCTACTTTTCAGGTATTAGCCAAAGATATGACGAATCAAGCCAATAGGGAGGTTGTGGTTCCCATGAACCCAAATGTGGGAACTCCAACATCTAAAGTGAGGGACGTCACTAGAATAAATCCTCCGGAGTTTCATGGTTCCAAGATTGAGGAAGATCCTCAAGATTTCATTGATGAACTGTATAAGGTGTTGATGATCATGGGAGTGATGCCAGTGGGAAAGGCAGAATTAGCCGCTGACCAACTTAAGGATGTTGCTCAAGTTTGGTTCAACCAATGGAAAGGAGAGAGGGTAGTTGATGCGGGTCCTCTTGAATGGGAAAAATTTAAGGTCACTTTCCTTGATAGGTTCTTTTCCCTTAAGATGAGAGAGGTAAATGTATTGGAATTCATCAACCTTCATCAAGGAAACATGACTGTGAAAGAATATGCTTTGAAGTTCACACAATTGTCTAGGTATGCTCCTCCTATGGTTGCCAACCCTAAGGCAAGGATGAGTAAGTTTGTTTTATGAGTGTCTGAGATGGTAGTCAAAGAATGTCGTACCTCCATTTTTATCAATGATATGGACATTTATCGTCTAATTGGGCATGCTCAACAAATAGAAGAAGAGAAACTTAAGGAAAGATCTAGGTAGACAAAAAAGGCAAGGACCGGTGATGGTGACTTTTCATATTCAAGGTCTGATGGACATGGTCGTTCTAAGTTCTGAATGGTATGAGTGGTCATAATATAAAGGATTGTCCATCACTTTAGTCTAAGGGAAGAGAAGGTAGGTAAGCTCTTCCTAGCGGTTTGGGTTCAAGGGCTCCAACGCAAAACCGATTCTACTCACTCCAGACTCATCATGAGCAAGAGGGTTCTCCCGATGTGGTTATCGGTATGTTGAAAGTCTTTCATCTTGATGTTTATGCTTTGCTTGATCTCGGTGCTAACTTTTCTTTTGTGACGCCAGATGTGGTTATGAGGTATGATATTCTTCCGGATATGTTGTTAGACCCTTTTTATGTCTCTACTACTATTCCTATTGGTGAATCTATTATGGCTAAGAGAGTCTATAGAAATTGTCTCATCTCCTTATCCCATAGAGTCACTCATGTTGATCTAGTAGAGCTTGATATGTTATATTTCAATGTAATTCTTGGCATGGATTGGTTGCATTCTTGTTATGCTTTAATTGATTGTAGAACCTTAGTGGTCAAGTTTCAATTTCCAAATGAGCCTATCCTAGAGTGGAAAGGGGAAATTCTATGCTGAAAGGTCAATTTGTTTCTTGTTTAAAAGCTATAAAGATGATTTCTAAGGGTTGTATATACCATCTAGTTAGGGTGAGGGACATGGATTCTGAAACCCCCACTCTTGAGTCGGTCTCTGTTGTAATTGAATTTGTTGAACTGTTTCCTGATGATCTACCCGGTGTTCCTCCCGAAAGCAAAATAGACTTTGGTAATGACCTTCTCCTAGATATGCAAACTATCTCTATTTCTCCTTCCCGAATGGCTCCAGCAAAACTTAAGGAATTAAAGGAGCAATTGAAATATTTGTTGGATAATAGTTTCATCGGACTGAGTATCTCTCTATGGGGTGCTGCAATTCTTTTTGTTCGAAAGAAAGATGGTTCACTTCTTATGTATATTGATTATCGTCAGTTGAATAAGGTTACAACTAAGAACAAATATCCTCTTCCAAGGATAGATGATCTGTTTGATCAACTTCGGGGAGCAAGCTATTTCTCCAAGATTGATCTCAGGTTAGGTTATCACCAATTTAGGGTGAAGGAAGATGACATTCCGAAGATGGTTTTTTGAACACGGTATGGTCATTATGAGTTTTTATGTGATGTCCTTTGGGTTGTCTAATGCTCCGGCTGCATTTATGGATTGAATGAATAGGGTGTTTAGACAATACCTTGATATTTTCATGATCATGTTTACTGACGATATCTGGATTTACTCAAAGAGTGAAGAAGAGCATTCCAAACATTTGAGGATTGTGTTGCAAGTCCTCAAGGACCAACAACTCTATGCAAAGTTTAGTAAGTGTGAGTTTTGGTTAAGATCCGTGGCCTTTCTTGGTCACATTGTTTCTTGAAAAGGTATTGAGGTAGATCCTAAAATTACTGATGCGGTTAAGAGTTGGCCTAGACCTCTAGCCCCTTCGGATATTAGAAGTTTTTTGGGTTTAGCCGGTTATTATAGAAGGTTCATGGAAGGGTTTTCTTCGATTCCCTCTTTATTGATGGCATCAACCAAAAAGAAGGTTAAGTTCATATGGTCTGAAGCATGTGAGAAAAGTCTTAAAAATTGAAAGATATACTTACCTCCGCTCCGGTGTTGACCTTACCAGAAGGATCCGATGGATTTGTAATTTATTGTGATGCTTCAAGAAGTTGGTTAGGATATGTCCTTATGCAAAATGGGAAAGTCATTGCCTATGCTTCAAGGGAACTTAAGATTCACGAAAGAACTACCCTACCCATGATTTAGAACTAGCGGCGGTTGTTTTTGCTGTAATGATTTGGAGGCCCTGCTTATATGGTGTTCATGTTGATGTCTTTACCGACCACAAAAGTTTGCATTATGTGTTCAAACAGAAAGATCTAAATCTTCGCCAAAGAAGGTGTCTTGATTTACTAAAGGAGTACGACATGATTATTATCTATCACCCCGGTAAAGTGAATGTGGTGGCGGATGCTCTTAGTCAATTATCAATGGGTAGTGTTGCTCATGTTGAGGAAGATAACAAGGAGTTGGTTCGTGATGTTCAGAGACTGGCCCGATTAGGTGTTTGATTGGTTGACTCTACTAAAGGTGGTGTTATAGTTCACAGTGGTTCAAAATCTCCATTTTGTCGGAAGTGAATGTCAAACAACGTCTTGATGTGATCATGATTGAGTTGAAGGAAGCGGTGCTTAATAAATAAATTGAGGCTTTCTCCCAAGAGGGAGATGGAGTGCTTCGATATAAAGGTCATTTGTGTGTTCCCAATGTAGATGACTTGAGATAGAAAATCTTATCAGAAGCCCATATTTCTTGATATTCCGTTAACTTGGGAACCACCAAGATGTACCGTGACTTGTGGAAGGTCAATTGGTGGAAGGGGATGAAGAAGGATATTACAGAATATGTGGCTAAGTGTTCTAATTGTCAACAAGTGAAAGTTGAGCATCAAACTCCGGGAGGCTTGTCCCAAAATATCAGTATCCCTACTTGGAAGTGGGAAGTTGTGAATATGGACTTTATTGTGGGTTTACCCCATACCCGGTGACAACATGACTCGATTTGTGTTATTGTGGATCGAATGATGAAATCAACCCATTTCATTCTCGTCAAGGTTTCTTATTCAGTGGAGGACTATGCTAAGATGTACTTGAGAGAAATGGTCAGGTTGTATGGAGTGCCATTTTCCATTATCTCCGATCGTGGAACCCAATTCACTTCTCCGTTTTTGAAATCTTTCCAAAAGGAGCTTGGTACTCCTGTTAAGCTTAGTACGGTCTTTCATTTGCATACCGATGGGCAAGCGAAGTGTACTATCCAAACTTTGGAATATATGTTGAGAGCTTGTGTGTAACACCCCAGAAAATTTTGAGCTAAGAATCGAACCATTCTTTGTTGTGAGTAAGATTTTACCGAGGAATTTAAATTTTCATAGGTGTCAAGGTCACTAGATGTAGCACCTCGAGTTCCAAAAAGAACTAAAGAGAAATTCATTCAAGTCATCTGTAAGTTCTTTTAAGTTTTGGGTCAACTTCAAACGATAACAAATTTTAGCACATAATTAGTTAGGTGGCCCATGAGGTATCAAATCGAAGATCTTTGAGTCCTCTTTCCAAAGCCACCAAGTTTGCTAAAATCTGAGTTCGGATGAGAGATATGACCGTTTGAGTGCATCCTCTCTAGATAGGGCCTTTTCACCCGAATTAAGGAGGGCTATTTTAGTCTTTTATTTACTCTTACTTAGTCTAAGCATGAATTACAACCAATTTAGGGTCTAAACTTATTAGAATCAGTTTCATTCATTTCCAAAACGTTTAGGGCTTTAGAGAGGAGGTTCAAGGGGACAAAAAGTTCAAGGTTCCAAGCATTCATCCATGATTTTGCCAAGAACCTAGTTCTTTAAGGTATATAGGTTCTCATAATATTGGGTTCGTTCACCCACATGCCAATCATGTGATTTTTATCCGTAATTTCATTCTTGAGGTTGAATGATTTGAGTTCTTGAGTAGTTCTTGAGGTTTTAGCTTGATTCCTTGTTAATGGAGTCTTGTTGAGTTCTTGAGGTGAGGATCTTGCGAATGAGTGTAATTCTTGAGGGATTTCGAGTAGATTTTCATGTACTTGGGTTAGGTTAATGAATCTAAGAAAGTTGGGAAGAATCCAATCAATTTTAGGTGAATTAGGACCCAAAATCGAGAAGACAAATTCATCGGAATGTCCTGGGGAAGGGGTGGCAAGACACGCCACTGATGCGCAAGGGTGGCTGGCGCTACGCCTGCAGTACGCCAGGGAAGGGGTTCTTAAGTTTAGGGGTTGGCACCCCACGCCACTTAGTGCGCTAGGGTCGCCAGGTCCCGTTCTCTTCTGTCCTTCTTTCTGTTGAGTTCCATTAAACCGTGTCATCGATCACTTCATAATTTTAACTATCCAAACTTCATCAAATCATCAAGAGATCCTTCATATATCCTAAACATGTCTCTAAATTTCACTTTTCAAATTAGATTAAAGAATAAGATTAAAGTTTGAGAAAACCTTTGAGTCCCATTTTGAGGAAGTCTTTGAGTCAAGGTGAGAATTCCTTTGAAATGAACTATAGCTTTGGGCTAAGTTTTGAGGAATTAGAATGATAATGAGAAGAGTTGTACCCATGAGTCCTATGTTTTCATTTAGACCTTTGAGTCGAGTCGTTCATGTCCATAATTCCACATGAACTCTATGAATTGAGTGTTCTTGAGAGGAATAGTATCTTTGAGTTTCGAGTTCTTGAGTATTGAGTTCTTAAACCTTTTTGGAAACTATATTCCTAATTATGGTATTGCTATATGTTATTCATGGAAGTCCTAGAGTTGAGCCGTTCATGCCCATAATTCTCATGAATTCTCTGAGTCGAACATTCTTGAGGTGAGTAGTACCATTGAGTCCTTGAGTTCTGGAGTTTTTGAGTTCTGAGTATTGAGTTCTATATATGGTTATTGAAACCCTTGAATTGAGTCGTTCACGTCCATAATTCGGCATGAACCCTATTTTGAGAAGTCTTTTACAATTATTTATAATATCTTTAAAGAATTGAGTAAATGAGTATGAGGATGAGGAGAGTCGAGTTTTATTTTTTTCCAATGATTATAAGAGAACTAAGTATTCCAAAGAGTATATACT
>JAJONR010002749.1:0-41379 GCA_029582245.1 Solanum etuberosum
GATTCTTCTATTTGTTTTGAAACAACATGAAGAATCTGATTGGTGTAATTATTTTGCTCAAGGATCCTATTAATGTCTTCTGTAGAGACGAGGGTATTATTTTTCTCTATATTTTTCTTGAAAGGAGAAGCTTGAATAATTTCCTTCCTATAAGGAATTTTTAATCCTTCTAAAGGAGGGGTAATACTTTCTATCACCTGGTCTTTGGTATACCACTTATTAACGAGGACTTGGAGGGATGATTTGGTATCATCAATCTGTCCCGAACATTCAAACCATCTGAAAAATTCAATTTCTGTTTTGAATCTTTTCATATCAACAAACCATTTTTCTCTAAAAGAAATTCTCTTAGACAAAGGGTAAGTGGCTTTATACCAATTTACCTTCCTTTCATGCTCTGGTGATTTCCACCACTTAGTAAGAAGTTCCTCGTTGGGAGTGAATTCTTCATTAGAGGTCAGGACCCCAACAGAGTTTCTGGGTTCTTCAGGTTTCATGTCGCTGGGGGTAGGGCTTCCAGAGTGCATAGATTGGCTTTATTAGGTGTTCAACTAGTGGAGGCCACCAAAGTTGGTGTTATGGTTCACAATGGTTTCGAATCGTCTTTTGTGGCGGATGTGAAAGCCAAGCAAGGTCCTGATACAATTTTGGTAGAACTGAAAGAGGTGGTGCTTAAGAAATCCGTTGAGGCCTTCTCCCAAGGGTGAGATGGTGTCCTAAGATACCAAGGTCGATTATGTGTTCCAAATGTTGATGACTTGATGTAACACCCGGAAACTACTAAGCTAAACTAGAGGGTTCTAAAGCCTTACGGGAGGGTTAGAGTTGTAGAAATGACCTCCCACACTTAGAATGAAGGGTTTAGGGGTTAAACCTCAAGGTACGACTCCCCAAGGACCAACCAAGGGTCCTTGAGGAGGACCCTAGAAAACCACCCTAAAACAGTCCCTTAAATTTACCCCAAGGCAGTGACCCACGATGGGGACTCACGCCCCGTGGGTCCACCCACGCCCCGTGGGGGAGGGTCATGGGTCAAGCCTGCCAAACCATGCTCCAGTACCCCATCCACGAAGGACCATCATGGCCTGTGGACCCACTCACGGTCAGTGGGTCGGGGTCTCGTGGGTGAGGCAGTCCACTTCTTAAGTTGGTTAAGTTAGGGGATTAAGGGAAGGTTCTAGAATTAGTTAGGGATTAAGTGGTGTCATTTTATTAGTAATTAGACCACCTATATAAAGCTATTAGACCCTGAATTATAGGATTCCAAATCATTATTTCAATTCACCCAAAAGAACCCAAATTTCCTCCAAGAAATCCTCTCTCTAGAAAGTGAAGAAGAAGAAGAAGAAGAAGAAGAAGAAGAAGAAGAAGAAGAAGAAGAAGAAGAAGAAGAAGAGAAGAAAGCTAGGTCAAATTCCTCCATTTTTGCAAGCTTTTGTGAGGGCTTTATATCCAAGGTATGTTAGCTTATTCATCCATAGATTCTTCCATCCATGGAGCCCCCTAGGATTTCCCCAATTGTGAAGATAAAGCCCCAATTCTAGCTAGGGTTTCTTCCTACATTGTGGGTAGTGTTGAGTATGATTCCAAATGAGTGGATAGTACTTGTTTATGATTGATTTAGTACTGAATCAAGATATTATGATGATATCACATGTTTTCCATGGTTAACCCTAGTCTAATTGATAAAATTGAAGAATGTGGGTTTATGCCTTGTGAAGTGAAATTGAGGATTCATAGGTGATCTTCTAGAATTGATGGCATGCATAGTAATTGTTCAAGAATAGAAGTATGTAAACATGAATTGAATTAGATTAAAGTATATATGACTGATCATGACTAGTAAAGCTTGAGATTGAACTTTATGATGAATTATGACTAGAACTGCTTAAAGATGAAGCTTGTGACTTGGATGTCTTGTAATCTAGATATGTATGATGATTGTAAGAAGTAAAGCTTTGAGAGTAAGGCTTGTAGTCATGAATGTTGATCACTAGGGTTTTGAGAGTAAAGCCAAGGTTATGAATTATGTATGCTAAGGCTTTGAGAGTAAAGTCTATATGAGAATAGAAGTTCAGTAGGTAGAATTGTGGTGAAAGGCCTATACTCACCTAACCTACCTTATGAATGCTTGAAAGTATAAAGTGATAGGATCACTTAAACATGGATTGATTGTCAAGGACATTCTTCCATGAGACATGAATGTTAAGCAAGGCTTAATAATGAATCTAAGGGGTGTATACTTGGCCCCAAATGGATATTGACAATGAGAGAGAGTGTCACACAAGGTAGGGTCCGGGCTCCAAGTTGAGAGGAGAACCACACCTAGTTGATGTGAGGACTATCTAAGATAAAGGGGGAACTCTCACATAGTAGAGTCCGGGTTTTCCCAAAGTTAGGTCTCATGAGATGGAAGCCTTCACCTAGTGGAGTTAGGGTTTCTAGTAGCAATCTCCATATCCATGAACTAAGACATACTTGAAGAAGTATCTTCAAGTGTTCAAAAGTATTAATGAACTAATACATGCTTAAAGAAGCATCTCATAGTGTTCAAGATAATGATAAACCTAGACATGCTTAAAGAAGTATCTCATAGGGTCCATCTTAATAAGGAATTAAGATATGCTTAAAGAAGTATTTCATAGGGTTCAACCTAATAATGAACTAAGATGTGCTTAAGGAAGTACCTCATAGTTTTTTAAGGCTTTATGAGGGGGAATAGTCTCCAACCAAGAAGTATGAGTAAGATGACCTAAAGGAGTACTTAGTGTGGGTAGGATTATGGGGTCTTATCCATGCATTGCACAAGTATGACTTATGGTTACATAAGAAGTGTTTCTCTTATATGATGTATGTTTTGATGGATTGTTGCTATAGTTGCCTTCCATGTTATGTTTGACTAAAGGTGAGAGATTCCCTTGTCTATGAGAAGTAAGCTAGTGATGAGGTCAAAAGATGATAAAGATGTATGATGGCCTAAAAGTGGAACTTAGCCTAGGTGGGATTATGGGATCTCATCTATGCATTGCACAAGAATAACTAGAAGGTTACTTATGAAGTTTCTCTTAGGTTAAGAGGATTTGAGTATGGACTAAGCCTATGAATATGTGGTATTTCCTATGTTGTTAGATTATGCCTTATGATGTCTTATGCTCATATTATGTCTATGTTGGAGATTATGCTTATGATTATGTTGTTGTCTCTTATGTTCATGACTTATGTTTTATGTTGGCTAACCCGTGTATTATGCTCTTATGATGTCATGCTAGCTAACATATTTAGTATATTTGTACTAACGCATACTCTTGCCTACATTCTCATCAAATGTAGGGTTCAGTGATTATTGAGTTCCATTCTTGAAGATAGGTTTCTAGAAGTGCAAGGAGTTGAAGACTTGGTGAGTCCTCATAGCATCGAGGATTTGATCACCTTTTTCCTTTATATCTTTTCTTTATGTTTGAAACTATTGTATGGGCTGTGACCCAAGAGTATTCAAAGTTGTAGTAGATGGTTTGAGACAAGTGTAGTAAGACTTCCGCTTTGCTTTTATAAAAACTTCGATTGTATGGATAAAGTTTTAAAATTTTCGTACTTTTCTATTATCTTGTGTTATGATATGCTAAGGGCTTGTATGAGACCCTTCGGGGTCAAGTACGCCATGTTACATCTGGGGTGTACCCTTTGGTCATGACACTTCAGGGAACATATTTTAGTAGAAGCCCATAGTTCACGGTATTCTATTCACCCGGGAGCCAACAAGATGTACCGTGATTTACGGGAGGTCTATTGGTGGAATGGGATGAAAAAGATATTGCGGGATTTGTGGCCAAGTGTCCAAATTGCCAACAAGTAAAGGTTGAGCATCAGAAACCGAGAGGTTTGTCCCAAGATATTAGCATTCCTACTTGGAAGTGGGAGGACTTGAATATGGACTTTATTGTTGGTTTGCCTCGCACCCGGTGACAACATGACTCTATTTGGGTTATAGTGGATCGGATGACAAAATCGGCTCATTTCCTTCCCACTAAGGTTTCCTATTTGGTGGAGGACTATGCCAAGTTGTACTTGATAGAAATGGTGAGGTTGCATGGAGTGCTCTTTTCCATTATTTCCGATCGTGGTACCCAATTCACTTCTCAGTTTTTGAAGTCATTCCAAAAGAGGCTTGGCACTAAGGTTAAGCTTAGCACGGCTTTTCATCCCCAAACCGATGGGCAAGCGGAGCGTACTATCCAAACTTTAGAGGATATGTTAAGGGCTTGTGTGATTGATTTTAAGGGTAATTGGGACGACCACTTGCCATTGATAGAGTTTGCCTATAATAATAGTTATCACTCAAGTATCGATATGGCTCCATTTGAGGCCATGTATGGTAGGAGGTGTAGATCTCCCATTGGATGGTTTGAGGTGGGTGAAGTCACTCTAATAGGTCCAAAATTGGTACCTGAGGCCATTGAGAAAGTTTGACTCATTAGAGAAAGGTTGAAGATGTCCCAAAGTCGGAAAAAGTCTTATGCCGATGTGAGAAGAAGGGATCTAGAGTTTGAAGTTAACAATTGGGTTTATTTGAAAATCTCACCCATGAAGGGTGTGATGAGGTTTGGTAAGAAGGAGAAACTTAGTCCCCGGTATGTAGGCCCAGATCAGATTTTAAGGCGTGTGGGTAAGGTTGCTTATGAGTTAGATTTGCCAAATGAGTTAGCAACCGTGCATCATGTTTTCCATGTCTCTATGCTTAAGAAGTGTGTTGGAGATCCGACATCCATAGTTTCCCTAGAAGGGTTGGGAGTTGACGAGAGTCTTTCTTATGAGGAAGTTCTGGTAGAGATTCTAGACCGGCAAGTCAAGAAATTGAGAAACAAGGAAATAGCTTCCGTGGAGGAATCAATTAGTTGAGGGTGCTACTTGGGAGGACAAGGCCGATATGATGTCCCGATATCCTCATCTCTTTCCTTCTACTCCTATTCTAGCTTGAGGTAATGAGTTCCTCTTGAGTTGTCCTTGTTTTGGGAGTCATGTATTTTTATGTATTTCTATGATTTCCTTATGTTATGCATATTCATGAAAACTTGGGTTTTGAAAAGAAAAATGAGTTTATATGATTGATTTTCCTCATGTTGTTGTGCATTGAGTATGAGTTGCCTATAGACTTCATGAGATGAATTGATGAACATGCTTTAGATATGCTTTTTGAGAGTGAATTGTATATGAGCTCCATGAGATAGTGTTGAGCATGCTTTTAGCTTAGAGAAGGTAGCTCCTCCTTGAACATCAGTTATGTTGAAATTGCATGCATAATGCGCTGATAGAATTAGTTTCATCCCTCTTATGATGTTTTGAGAACGTCCTATCTTGGAGTTGATAGTTCCTCCTTGGTTGTATGAATTGCATTGTAGGTTGGGTTGTTAGTTCCTCTCCTACTCTTTTAGAACCAATTTGAATCTCATTCGAGGATGAATGATCCCAAGGGGGAGATAATGTAACACCCCGTATCCGAAAAAGGGAAATGGACCACATTTTGGGAAGTTGCAGGTGCCCTTCACGGTGGCTAACCACGAACCGTAGGTGGGTCTGTGGGTTGTCCACCCTGCCTAGTGGTCGAGGCCAAAAACTACGGCCAGACCTACGGACCGTAGGTCAGGCCACGGTCCGTGGTCAGGTCCTGTGGTTCGAGGCCCAAAAATCATGTTTCTGACCACCAACCACGAGAGTGCAGGACAGACCATTGGTCCATCGACGGTACTTTCGAAGGTGGGTCGTCGGTGGCGGCTGGCAGTTATTTTTCAGGGGCAGTTGGGTCTTTTCCTAATTAATTTATTTCCTATACTATGTCGTTTTGCCTATATTTAGAACCCCTATATAAGCTTTTTAACCCCCAAATTCATCTCATTTATTTCATTCTTCCAATTTCACAAAAAGAAACCAACTCCTCCCCAAATATTCTCTCTCTAAAAACAAGAAGAAGAACAAAGGTTTCAAGCTAAGGTTCCAATTCCTCCAATGAAGGCTAGCATTTGGACTCAAGGTATGATAGTTTTCATCCATGGAGTTCTTATATCTCTCTATTTCAAAAGGTAGAATTCCCCAATTGAGTAAGGGTTTTCATCATTTATCATGAGTTCTCTTTATTATTGATTTAAATGATAGAATTATGATCTATTATGCATGAATTGATGATACATGATGATTTTATGATGATTTCCCCATGAACCCATGTGATCCCCCATGTTTTCATGTTATGAATCATATGATGTGGGATTTTGATCTTCAAGGAAGACTTTTATGAAATTAGGCATGTATTGCAAGCTTTACATGAATGTATGATGGAATCCATATCTAACCCATATTTTCTAAGAGTTTATGATTGAAAGTGGGTTTTGAGCTCAAGAGGTAAATTATGCACTTATGCATTTTCTTATGAAATATATGCAAATGTTTTAAGGGTGCTTTGAGAGTAAAGTATCAATGATGATGTTGTGTTGTGAAAGGATATTCTCACTAAAACACATACTAGCATGATGTGAAAGGTTTTCTCACATAGAAAGGATTCTTAGGTTGAAAGGTTTTCTCACCTAATTGAATTAAAGATTGGGATCTATCTTAATGAAACTAGCTTGAATTGGTTGCCCAAGGGCACCTTTTCATGAGTAATGAAGTCAAGTAAGAAATGACTATTCCATGGGAATTTATGCTTAGCACCGAGTGGATATTGAAGATGGGATGGAAGCTCTCACGTTAGTAGAGTTCGGGTTTCCAAAGTGATCTCATGAGATGGAAGCCCACGTAGTAGAGTCCGGATTTCTAGTAGCAATCTCCTTATCCCATAACTATGTGCCCACATAGGTTGATTAGCTAGTGGATCCACTTAAGCTAGAAGTTCAAGGTTCTACCTTAGGCAAGTAGGACACCTCTTTTCGGTGTGGGGTAGACACCGAATTCCATGTTATAGCTCATATGGTCTCATGTCGGTTAAGGTTAATTCCCTACAAGTAAGAATGAACTAAGGTTACTTTAAGAAGTATCTCATATAAGTTCAAAGCTTTTAAAGAAGAAGTTATCTTGCATTGACCATGATTTATGACTTATGTTTTATAACTCATTCTTATGATGTTTAATTTGGTCAACTGCATGTCATGAAATGAAATGTCCCTTTTAGCTTGTTTAAATGTTTTATTCATGGCTATCATACTTGGTACATTGTTTTGTACTAACGCATACTCTTGCCTACATTTTCCCCAACTGTAGGGTCTGACAGTCAGGTTTCCGAGTCTCGTGGCTAGTAGTTGAGTTTGTGATTTTTCCGATCTTTGGTGAGTCCTCATGCTTCGAGGACGGAGTTATTGTTTTAGTTTCTTTCATGTATTTCTATTTTGGATATGATGTATGGGCTAGGCCCAATTTCATTCTATTGTATTAGATGGCTATGTTGAGACATGAGTTTAGACTTCTGCTTTTCGTATTATAAAATGTGTTGGCCTTGGACTATTGTTTTACTCTTATTGTTCTATTTCTTATGTTATGAGAGCTAAGTGTATTGTATGGAGTCATTCGGGGTTCTATCCGTCATTTTACATTTAGGGGGTACCCCTAAGTCGTGACACTTATATTGCTAAATTCTTAACATTTAATTATTTAAATGTTCTTTAAAAAAATTCTATTACATATATCTATGTCTATGCCGCATCAGCAGAAAATTCTACATATATGCACATGTGGTCTAAGAGGGGTGTTGTTAAATTCACTTAATCAAATAGAGAGGTATTTTTAAGGCTGTCAATAGTTGGAGGACTAAAACAATAATTCATGCCAAGTTTAGGGTTGTTTTCAATACTTATCTCCATATTAAATATTTCTTTTACAAAAAAATAATTGTAGAATTTAGCTCAAAGTTATTAAATTTATTAAATTATGTTACCTAGTGTCACCGACCCAGTGGTACCCCTTAGATGTAACATGGTGTATAGAACCCCGAGGACCCCATACCAGTCACTTAGCTTTCATAACATAAGAAATAAAACAATAAGAGTAAAACAATATTCCAATAGTTTTTATAAAAGAAAAGTGGAAGTCTAAAATACTTGTCTCAATATAGCCATCTAGTACAATAGAATGAAATTGGGCCTAGCCCATACATCATCTCCCAAACTAAAATACAAGAAGTAAACTGAAACAATGAAAATCCGTCCTCGAAGCATGAGGACTCACCAAAGCTCAAAAACCTCGAAATCAACCACTAGACACGAAACTGAGAAACCTGACTGTCGAACCCTACATTTGGGGATATGTAGGCAAGAGTATGCGTTAGTACAAAACAATGTAAAAAAATTGATAGCTATGAATAAAACATTTAAAACATGCTAAAAAGGGACATTTCATTTCATGACATGCAATTGACCAAGCTAAAACAAGATATAAGATAGTTAGAAAACACAAGTCATAAAACCATGGTCAATGCAAGCTATTCATCATTGAAGTCTTTGAAAACATATGAGATACTTCTTGAAGTAACCTTAGTTCATTATTAATGTGGGGAATTAGCCTTAACCGACATAGAGACCATGTGAGCTATAACATGATCCCCCAGTGTCTCCCACACCGAAAAGGGTTGTCCTACATGCCAAGGTAAGGACCATAAATCTGAGCTAAAGTGGACCCACTAGCTAATTTCTATCTAGACAATCATCCTATGGGGGCACATAGGCAAGGGATAAGGACATTTCTTTTAGAAACCCAGTCTCTATTCACGGGAGAACTTCCATCGCAATATCCTCTCGGAGCTAAGCATAAATCCCATGAAATAGTCAATTCTTCTTGTTCTTATTATCCATGGAAAGGCACGTCATCTTGCCAATCCAAGCTAAGTCATCTTACATGGAAAGGTATCTTTCAATAACCAATCCAAGCTAGGTTTATTAGGATAGCTCTTAATCTTTGATTCAATTAGGTTAGAAAGCCTTTCAACCTTAGAATCCTTATTATGTGAGAAACCCTTTCACATTTTACTTTTATGTGTATATGAGAAAATCCTTTCATTAACACACCATGATCATCATCATTTATACTTTACTCTCAAAGCATCCTTAAAACATTTGCATAGATTTCATAAGAAAATGCATAGGTCCATAATTTACCTTACAAGGTTCATAATCCACTTTCAATCCTCAACATTTAGAAAACATGGGTTAGATATGTATTTCATCATAAATTCATGTAAATCTAACAATACATGCTTAATTTCATAAAACTCTTCCTTTACAATCAAAATCCCACATCATATGATTCATAACTTGAAAATAAGGGGATTACATGGGTTCATGGGGGAAATCATCATAAAATCATAGTACTTCATTAATTCATGCATAAGAGATCATAATTCAATCAGTTAAATCAATAATGAAAAGAACCCATGATAATTGAAGAAAAACCCTAACTCAATTGGGGAATTCTAACTTTAGAAATAGACGGATTTGGGAACTCCATGAATGGAAGGAATCCATGGATAAAAACTATCATACCTTGAAGCCAAATTCTAATCTTCAATGGAGGAATTGAGAGTTGACTTGAAACCCTAGGTTGAATCCTTCTTCTTCTTCTTCAAGTTTCTAGAGAGAGAAATATTTTTGAGAGGATAATTGATCTTCTTTTGTGATTTTGGAAGAAGGACTTGAATGGGCTAATTTGGGGGTTGAAAACACTTATATAGGGGTCTTAGTGAAGGGTAAAACGGCATAGTATAGAGATAAAATAATTAGGAAAAGACCCAACTACCACTGAAACTTAACTGCCAGCCCATGACCGACGGCCACTGACGACAGACCGTGGTCAGGACGACGGAATGTCCTACACGCCTGTCGTTTGTGGTCAGAACTTGATTTGAGGATCTTGGACCACGGGCCTCAACCACGGACCATGGTGGAATGGTCCGGCCGTGGTTCTGACCTTTCTGGGCAGTGCCAATGTGATCAACCATGCACCACACCTACGGTCCGTGGTCCCATCCACGGGCCGTGGGTGGCCAACGTGGGTTGACACCTGCAACTTCTAAAAATGGGCAATTTGCCCTTTCTCAAATCCGAGGTGTTACAATATCTCTCCCTTGGGATCATTCTTCCTCGAATGAGATTCAAGCTGGTAATAAAAGAGTAGGAGAGGAACTAACAACCCAACCTACTATGCAATGCATACACCCAAAGAGGAACTATCGACTCCAAGCTAAGATGTTATCAAAACATCATAAGATGGGTGAACCTAAATCTAACAGCCCATCATGAATGCAATGCACATATCCGAGGAGGAAACATCAACTCCAAGCTAACATCCAAGGAGGAAACATCAACTCCAAGCTAACAACATACTCAAATGCATATACCTGAGGAGGAAACTTCAACTCCAATCTAAAGGCATGCTCATATCATCATATCAAGTAGTCTACATGCAGTTCATACTTATATGCACATAAACATGTAGAAATCAATCAAATTGACTCATTTTCTCAAAACTTGAACTTTTTCATATATCATGCATAGAAAGGAAATCATGGAAACACATAAGACACATGACTCCAAAAGAAAGAGCAAACCATGAGGAACTCATTACCTTAAGCTAGAGTAGGAGTAGAAGGAAAGAGATGAGGATATCGGGACATCATATCGGCCTTGCCCTCCCAAGTAGCACCCTCAACTAACTGATTCCTCCACAACACTTTCACGAAAGCTATTTATTTATTTCTCAACTTCTTGACTTGCCGGTCCAAATCTCAACTGAAACTTCCTCATAAGAAAGATTCTCTTTAACTCACAAACCTTCTAAGGAAACTATGGATGTCGGATCACCAACACATTTCTTCAACATAGAGACATGGAAAAATGGATGCATCGATGGCAACTCATTTGGCAAATCTAGCTCATAAGCAACCTTACCAACATGTCTCAAAATCTGCTATGGGCCTACATATCGGGGACTAAGCTTCCCCTTTTTACCAAATCTCATTACACCCTTCATGGGTAAAATTTTCAAGTAAACCCAATCAAGAATATCAAACTCAAGATCCCTTCTTCTCACATCGGCATATGACTTTTGCCGATTTTGAGTCGTTTTCAACCTTTCTCTTATAAGTCGAACTTTCTCTATGGTTTGTGTACAAATTTGGGACCTATTAGGTCAACTTCACCCACCTCAAACCAATCTATAGGAGATCTACACCTCCTACCATACAAGGCCTCAAATGGAGCCATATCAATGCTCGAGTGATAGTTATTGTTATAATCAAACTCAATCAATGGCAAATGGTCATCCCAATTACCCTTAAAATCAATCACACAAGCCCTTAACATATCTTCCAAAGTTTGGATAGTACGCTCCGCTTGCCCATCGGTTTGGGATGAAAGGTCGTACTAAGCTTAACACGAGTACCAAGACCCTTTTGTAATGATTTCCAAAATGGAGAACTGAATTGGGTACCACTGTCGGAATCAATGGACAAAGGCACTCCATGCAACTTTACCATTTCTCTCAAGTACAACTTGGCATAATCCTCCGCCGAATAGGAAACCTTGACAAGAAGGAAATGAGCCGATTTCGTCATCTGATCTACTATCACCCAAATCGAATCATGTTGTTACCGGGTGCGAGACAAACCAACAATAAAGTCCATATCCAAGTCTTCCCACCTCCAAGTAGGAATACTAATATCTTGGGACAAACCTCCCGGTTTCTGATGCTCAACTTTCACTTGTTGGCAATTTGGACACTTAGCCACAAATCCCACAATATCCTTCTTCATCCCATTCCACCAATAGACTTCCCATAAATCACGGTACATCTTGGTGGCTCCCAAGTGAATGGAATACCGCGAACTATGGGCTTCTATCAAGATTTTTTCTCTCAAGCAATCAACATTTGGAACACATAAACGACCTTGATATCTAAGAACACCATATCCCCCTTGGGAGAAAGCCTCAATGGATTTCTTAAGCACCGCTTCTTTCAATTCTACCAAAATTGGATCAAGATTTTGTTTGGCTTTCACATCCGCCACAAAAGATGATTCGGAACCATTGTGAACGATAACACCACCCTTGGTGGAGTCCACTAACTAAACACCTAATCGGGCCAATCTATGAATATCTCGAACCAACTCTTTGTTTTCTTCTTCAACATGGGCAACACTACCCATGGATAATCGACTAAGAGTATCTGCCACCACATTTATCTTTCCGGGGGGATAGAGAACACTCATATCATAATCTTTCACAAGCCACCTTCTTTGGTGAAGATTTAGATCTATCTGATTGAACACATATTGCAAACTCTTGTGGTCGGTAAACACATCTACATGAACTCCATACAAATAATGCCTCTAAATCTTGAAGGCAAAAACAACCGCCGCTAGTTTAAGGTCATGGGTAAGATAATTCTTCTCATGAATCTTAAGTTGCCTTGAGGTATAGGCAATAAATTTTCCATTTTGCATAAGCACACACCCCAACCCAATTCTTGAGGCATCACAATAAACAACAAAGCCATCGGTCCCTTCCGGTAAAGTCAACACCGGAGCAGAAGTAAGTCTATCTTTCAACTCTTGGAAACTCTTTTCACATAATTTGGACCATATGAACTTAGCCTTCTTTTGAGTCAAAGCCGTCAAAGGAGAGGCAATTAAAGAGAATCCCTCAAAAAACATTCTATAGTAACCGGTTAAACCCAAGAAACTTCTAATATCTGAAGGAGTTAGAGGTCTAGGCCAACGCTTGACCACATCCGTCTTCTTAGGATCTACCTCAATACCCTTACTTGAAACAATATGGCCAAGAAAAGCCACGGACCTTAGCCAAAACTCACACTTGCTAAACTTTGCAAAAAAGTTGTTGGTTCTTAAGAATTTGCAACTCGATCCTCAAATGATCAATATTCTCATTCTCACCTCTCGAATAGATCAATATATCATCAATGAACACAATCACAAACATGTCGAGGTATTATCTAACACACCCTATTCATCAAATCCATAAGCATCGCCAGAGCGTTAGTCAACCCAAACGACATTACTAAAAACTCATAATGACCATACCTGGTTTTAAAAGCCATCTTCAGAATGTCATCTTCCTTCACCCTCAATTGGTTATAACCCAATCGAAGATCAATCTTAGAGAAGTAACTCGCTCTTTGAAGTTGGTCAAATAAATCATCTATCCTTAAAAAGAGGGTACTTATTCTTAATGGTCACCTTGTTCAACTGAAGATAGTCAATACACATACGAAGAGAACCATCCTTCTTTCTAACAAACAAAACTGGAGCACCCCATGGAGAGATACTCGGTCGGATTTGTCACGCCCCGAGGCTACACTCAGGACGTGGACACGGGACCTAGGATCATGAGTGACCCCAAGCTAACCTTGCTGGCATAACATAAGTATACTATGATAACTGAAATAAGATAATTCTATGTGGAAGCTTAAACATGAGATAAACTGAAAGTGATGGGGAATACCCATTCTAAATCTGGATATATAATCTGAGAGTTTAACGACAACTGAAATATCTAACTCGAATCTAAAATTAATTCTAACTATGTCTAAAATAAAGCCTCTAACTGACTAGAGATGTTGGGACATGCCCCAGCTAAATCTAGCAAAAACTGAAACTAAAGACTGAAAGTAGAAAGATAATCATGTCAATCGTCCTCGAAGAATGAGAAATCACCATTGATGCTGCTGAACTGAAGATCGGGAACCGATCTATGCGTGATCTGAAAGCTGAGAACCTGAACCTACATCATGAGAAGATGTAGCGCAGAGTATGCGTCAGTACTTGAAAGGTACTGAGCATGCAGGATAGAGTAAAGCTGAACAATATAAACATAATTGAACAAAGCATATAACTGAACAATGATATAAGATAAGCATGATACTATACAGGAAATACTGAACATGAACTAACTGAATGCAATGACCAAGTTTATCACATACTGAGACTGAAATTTGACTGTAACTGATAACATGGTCAATGCAATAGAATCTGACTGTGAGGGAGCTACTAATAACCGATATAAAACCACATGAGCTAAATGTGGAGTCCGATGTATACTCCCCATCGAGAGGACCCAATATACTCTGCCAGAGGCATAGAGGCATGACTGGCGTGATCACTAAAATGATGCCCACAGAGGAGACTTACAACCTACGGGGCACGTAGTTCTGGGACTTGAAGGTGACTGATCCTAGTCCAACTCAGTATTAATTTTACTTCGAACTGATTATGTAAATAACACATTATGACTGAATTTCTGTAATACTGGATAGCTCAAAATACTGACATGCAAAATCTTAGAATGCAACATTAATGTACTGATAATGAAACATTCGAATCTGAGGCATGTATATCTGAAATAACTGACCTAGCATGTGTAATTCATGAACTAAAGGAACTACATAGCTAGGTTTTGAGTTTACGAAAGCATCTACGCAAAACAATACTAAAATCATGATAATCTGATTAGGAACATTAAAGTAACTAATTCATAATGATCTGCTGAAATTCTAGAAACCCTAGGTCTAGATAATATGACGGGAATCAAGAATCTAACTGAATTCTAGGGACCTAATGGGTGAAAGGAACCCACTATTGAAATCCCACATACCTGGTGATGAATACCACGAAGAAATCTTTCGATTTCGGGTTGGAACTGATGAAAATCTTGCTGCGTTTTGGAACTAGGGTTGGTCGACTTCTTCTGCTCTATTTCTCTAGTTTGATCGATTTCTTGGTGAATGATTAGACTAGGGTAAGTTCTAATTCAGTTACTAAGCTTAAACTGACTAAAACTACATAGTTTAGGGGGGGTTAAATGACGTAGTTTAGGGGTCCAACGTATAAGGAAAAGACCAAACGACCCCTGACTTAAAAAGCTGTCGGGGCCACCGACGGGACTAACCGACGGACCGTGGATGGACCGACGGTCCGTGCTGGTTAGCCGTCGTTCAACGTCGGGACTAAAATTGGGAGGTCTGACCTACGGCCCTAGACCACGGACTGTGGTCTGACCTACGGTCCGTAGGTCCCGGCGTTGGTCGACACTTAGCCAATTTTTCTGAGGGTTCTAAGGAAGGGTCGCAGGTGGCCATCCATGGACCACCAACACGGGCCGTGGGTCATCCTACAGTCTGTGGGTGGCAACCGTGGGTTGCACCTGCAACTTCTGGAAATCTGCATTTTGGTTTGTTTTCGGATATGGGGTGTTACATTATCTCCCCCTTTGGAACATTCGTCCTCGAATGAAGACTAAACTAGCTAAAGATGGAGGGAAAGAGATGCAAACCCCACCACAAATTTCTAGAAACTGATTTATGACTGAACCAATTTCCAAGGACATGCAAATACGCTGAAAATGCAAGTACAAACTGAAGGACCATGATACTAAGACTGAATCTGCGCATAAATGACTAAAAAACTGGAGAGAAACTATTACCTCAAGTTGGAATGGAATCGGAAGGAAAGAGATGAGGATACTTGGCCTTCATGGCTGCTTCTGCTTCCCAAATAGCTCCCTCTACAGACTGACTCCTCCACAAAACCTTAACTGAAGCGACTTCTTTGTTTCTCAACCTTCTAACCTGACGATCAAGAATCTCAACTGGCACATCCTCATAAGTGAGACTATCTTTCACAGCCACACTCTCCAAAGGTACTATGGATGCTGGATCACCCACACACTTCTTCAACGACAAAACGTAAAAGACCGGATGCACTGCTGCTAGTTCTGCTGGCAACTCTAACTCGTACGCCACTTTACCAACCCTTTTCAAGATCTTGTAAGGGCCTACATATCTAGGACTGAGCTTCCCTTTCTTGCCAAACCTCATCACCCCCTTCATAGGTGACACTTTCAGGAAAACCCAACCATCAACTTGGAACTCCAAGTCACTTCTCCTTACATCTGCATAGGACTTCTGGCGACTCTGGGCTGTCTTTAAGTCTATCACTGATGAGCTGCACTTTTTCCATATCATCATGAACCGAATCTGATCCTATCAAGGCTGTTTCACCTACTTCAAACCAACCAACTGGAGATAAATATCTATGCCCATACAATGCCTCATAAGGGGCCATCTGAATGCTGGAATGGTAGCAATTGTTGTAGGCGAACTCTATAATAGGAAAGTGATCATCCCAACTACCCTTGAAGTCGATCACACAAGCTCTCAACATGTCCTCTAAGGTCTGAATGGTACGCTCTGCCTGACCATCCGTCTGCGGATGAAACGTTGTGCTAAGATTAACCTGAGTACCAAGACCTTTCTGATAAGACTTCCAAAAATGAGAGGTAAACTGAGGACCTCTATCTGAGATGATAGACAAAGGAATCCCATGCAACCTGACTATCTCATTAATGTAAAGTTTGGCGTAGTCCTCCGCCGAGTCTGTAGTCTTAACAGCCAAAAAGCGTGCAGACTTAGTAACTGTTTCTATTATCACCCAAATAGAGTCATGTTGTCTGCAAGTACGAGGTAAACCTGTAATGAAGTCCATGTTGATCACTTCCCACTTCCAAGTAGGAATGTTGATCTCTTGAGTCATACCCCCTGGTTTCTAATGTTCTACCTTCACTTGCTGACAATTGGGGCACATAGCCACAGAATCTGCTATATCCTTCTTCATGCCATTCGACCAAAAGACTTCCCGCAGATCACGGTACATCTTAGTGGCACCTGGATGAATAGAATACCTGGAATTATAGGCTTCTGCAAGAATCTACTGTCTCAACTCACCCACCTTAGAAACACATAATCGACCATGATAGTGAAGCACACCATCTCCCCCTTGGTAGAAAACCTCCACTCTCTGCTGATGAACTGCACCCTTTAGTTGAAGCAATATCAGATCACTGTCTTGCTTTTCCCTAACCTCCGCTACCAATAAAGATTTTGACCCATTCTGAACTGTTACACCATCATTTGAAATAAGGCGAACTCCCAAGTGAGCAAGCCTGTGAACATCCTTTGCTAGTTCTTTTCTTTCTTCTTCAACATGTACTACACTACCCATAGATAGTCTTCTAAGGGAATCTGCTACTATATTGGCCTTACCAGGATGGTAAAGCACATTCATGTCATAGTCCTTAAGCCTCTGGCGAAGATTCAACTCTTTATGGGTGAACACATACTGAAGGCTTTTATGTCATGTGAACACCATATAGTAGTGTCTCTAAATCTTAAGTGCAAACACCACTGCTGCAAGCTCGATGTCATGAGTCAGATAATTCTTCTCATGTACCTTAAGCTATCTATAATCATAAGCTATAACCTTACCTCACTACATCAACACACAACCTAGGCCGACTCTGGACACATCACAATAGATAACATAACCATCTGAACCCTCTGGTATAGTCAAAACTGAAACGGTAGTCAACCTAGTTTTCAGTTCTGTGAAGCTTTTCTCACAATCATCTGACCACTGAAACTTAACCTTTTTCTAAGTCAACTTAGTCAATGGAGAAGCTATGGATGAAAATCCTTCCACAAACCTTCTGTAATAACCTGCTAAACCCAAGAAACTTCTAATATTTGTAGGAGACGTAGGTTTGGGACATTGTTTCACCGCTTCTATTTTCTTAGAATCCACTCGGATCCCTTCGCTAGTTACTATATGCCAGAGGAAAGCAACTGATTGTAACCAAAACTCACATTTGCTAAAATTAGCAAACAACTGGCGATCTTTGAGAGTTTGCAGAACAACTCTCAAATGAGTCGCATGTTCTTCCTCATTCCTAGAGTAAATGAGGATATCATCAATAAAGACGATCACGAACAAGTCCAAATACTGCTTGAACACTTTGTTCATCAAATCCATGAAAGCTGCAGGAGCATTGGTTAGTCCAAATGACATAACTACAAATTCGTAATGATCAAACCGAGTTCTGAAGGCTATTTTCGGAATGTCACTAGCTCTGACTCTGAGCTGATGATAACCAGATCTGAAGTCTATCTTTGAAAAATGACTAGCACCCTGAAGTTGGTCGAACAAGTCATCAATCCTGGGGATGGGATATTTATTCTTGATTGTGACTTTGTTCAAGTGTCGATAGTCAATGCACATCCTGAGAGAACCATCTTTCTTTTTCACAAATAACACTGGTGCACCCCATTGCTAAATACTAGGTCTGATGAAGCCCTTATCTAGAAGGTCTTTCAACTGATCTTTCAATTCCTTAAGCTCAGATGGAGCCATTCTGTAAGGAGGAATAGAAATAGGCTGGTTATCTGGAAGGAGATCAATTCCAAAGTCGATTTCTCTTTCGGGAGGAACTCTGGGAAGATCTTCTGGAAACACTTCTGGGAACTCATTAACTACTGGAACTGACTCAAGAGTTGGGGTTTCGGAGCTTGAATCCTTAACCCAAACTAGATGATAGAGATAGCCTTTAGAGATCATATTTTTGGCCTTAAGGTAAGAAATGAATCGACCTATAGTCGCTAAGCTACTACCCTTCCATTCTAAAATTGGTTCGTCTGGAAACTGAAAATGAACAATCTTAGTTCTACAATCGACTGAGGCATAACAAGAATGTAACCAATCCATGCTTAGAATGATATCGAAGTCTACAATTTCTAACTCTACAAGATCTGCTGATGTGACTTTCTGAGAGACTGTGACAGGGCAATTTTTGTATACCCGTCTAGCTATAACTGGGTCACCGACTGGAGTAGAGACTAAGAAGGGTTGTGAGAGAGTTTCTGGACTAACATCGAATTTGACTGCTATATAAGGAGTTACAAAGGAAAGAGTAGCCCCTGGATCTAACAAACCATAAACATCTAAGTTAAAAACTCGTAACGTACCAGTGACCACATCAGGAGAATCTTCCTGATCCTGGCGAGCCTTAAGAGCATACAACCTGTTTTGGCGCTGACCGCCACCTGTACCAGATGAGTTACCCTACTAAGTCGGGCGACCTGCTGGTGCTGCTGAAGTTATGGACTGAGCTCTACCATTATTACCTCTTTGACCCTGCTTAGAAGAAGGACAATCTCTCAACCTGTGACCAGTCTGACCACACCCAAAACACCCTTCCTTTCCTTCAAGGCACTCGCTCGGATGATTCTTACCACACTTAGGACAAGTTGGGTAGGTTCTGGTACCTGAAACACTCCCTTGAGACTTAGAACCTGATGCCCTACCTTTTTTATCCTGTCGGAACCTAGAGGATGGAGCACTAGCTGATGAAGGTGCCGAAGCTGAAGATTTCTGCTGAAACTGAGAGCGATTTCCACCACCCAATTTCTGTTGAGAGTACTTATAGTTACCTGTTCTAGCTTTCTTGTTGTCCTTAGCAATTTCCTTAAGCTTATCCCCCTCAACCTGCTGAGCATGGGTCATAAGCCTAGAGATGTTCATATTTTCCAGCAACATAGCATTTCTGCACTCTGTTTTCACTAAGTCTGACACTGCATACAGAAACTTGTTCATTTGAGCCCTGGAATCGGCAACCATGTGAGGAGCATACCTGGAGAGTTGGGTGAACTTGAGTCCATATTCTTAGATTGTCATGTTACCTTGTCTCAAATTCATGAACTCCTGAGCTCTTGCCTCCCTCAACTCTCTTGGGAAGAACCTCTCCAGAAAAGTCTCACTAAAGCATTCCCAAGTGATAGGAGCTGCATATGTACCCCTATTCTCTTTCCATTGAGTATACCAGATATGAGCTACATCCTTAAGCTGATAGGATGCCAACTCTACCCTATTATTACCTGTCACTTGCATCACTTCAAAGATCTTCTAGACCTCATCTATGAAGTTTTGGGGATCCTCACCAATCTGTGATCCTAAGAACTCAGGCGGATTCATCCTAACAAAATAATGAACTCTAGCTGCAGCTAACCCAACATTAGCATTTACAAGAGCTGGAACCTGCTGGTTGTTCTGATTAGTCACACTCTGAGCCAAAAGTTGGATAGCGTTCCGAAACTCTGCATTCGAAACTTCATAATCTGGGACTGGAGGAGCTGTGTTAGCATTCCTTGTGTTAGCTCTACGAGGAGGCATGATCTGAAATGTATAACGATGAGTTAGAGAGAGATCATACCAACGCACTATAAGAATATCAAGAAAGTGAGGCTTTCCTAAAACACTTTATAGCATCCCCCTCATTAGATGAGGTGCACTTCACACCCATGAAAAGGACTCTGCTTAGTGTGGATTTTCAGACATCCTAGGACACTTAAACCTAAGGCTCTGATACCAAGTTTGTCACACCCCGAGGCTACCCCCAAGACGTGGACACGGGACCTAGGATCACGAGTGACCCCAAGCTAACCCTGCTGGCATAACATAAGCATACTATGATAACTGAAATAAGATAATTCTATGCGGAAGCTTAAACATAAGATAAACTGAAAGTGATAGGGACTACCCATTCTAAATCTTGATATATAATCTGAGAGTTTAACTACGACTGAAATATCTAACTCGAATCTAAAACTGATTTTAACTATAATAAAGCCTCTAACTGACTAGAGATATTGGGACATGACCCAGCTAAATCTAGCAAAAACTGAAACTAAAGACTAAAAGTAGAAAGATAATCATGTCGATCGTCCTTGAAGAATGAGGAATCACCACTGATGCTGCTGAACTAATAATCGGGAACCGATCTATGCGTGATCTGGAAGCTGAGAACCTGGACCTACATCACGAGAAGATGTAGCGCAGAGTATGCGTCAGTACTGGAAAGGTACTGAGCATGCACGATAGAGTAAAGCTGAACAATATAAACATAACTGAACAAAGCATATAACTGAGCAATGATATAAGATAAGCATGATACTATACTGGAAATACTGAACATGAACTAACTGAATCCAATGACCAAGTTTATAACATGCTAAGACTGAAATCTAACTGTAACTGATAACATGGTCAGTGCAATAGAATCTGACTGTGAGGGAGCTACTAATAACCGACATAAAACCACATGAGCTAAATGTGGATTCTGGTGTATACGCTCCATCGAGAGGACCCAATATACCCTGCCAGAGGTATAGAGGCATGACTGGCGTGATCACTAAAATGATGCCCACAGAGGGGACTTACAACCTACGGGGCACATAGTTCTGGGACTTGCGGGTGACTGACCCTAGTCCAACTCGGTATTAAGTCTACTCCCAACTGATTATGTAAATAACACATTATGACTGAATTTCAGTAATATTGGATAGCTCAAAATACTGACATGCAAAATCTTAGAATGCAACATTAATGTACTGGTAATGAAACATTCGAATATAAGGCATGTATATCTGAAATAATTGACCTAGCATGTGTAATTCATGAACTAAAGGAACTACATAGCTAGGGTTCTGAGTTTACGAAAGCATCTACGCAAAACAATACTATAATCATGATAATCTGATTAGGAACATTAAAGTAATTAATTCATAATGATCTGTTGAAACTCTAGAAACCCTAGATCTAGATAATATGAAGGGAATCAAGAATCTGACTGAATTCTAGGGACCTAATGGGTGAAAGGAACCGACTAGTGAAATCCCACATACCTGGTGATGAATTCCACAGAGAAATCTTTCGAGTTCGGGCTGGAACTGATGAAAACCTTGATGCGTTTTGTAACTAGAGTTGGTCAACTTGTTCTCCTCTATTTCTCTAGTTTGATCGATTTCTTGGTGAATGATTTGACTAAGGTAAGTTCTAATTAAGTTACTAGGCTTAAAATGACCAAAACTACGTAGTTTAGGTTAAACGACGTAGTTTAGGGGTCCAATGGATAAGGAAAAGACCAAATGACCCCTGACTTAAAAAGCTGTCAGGGCCACCGACGGGACTGACTGACGGTCCGTGCTGATCAGCCATCGTTCGACGTCTGGGACTGAAATTGGGAGGTCTGACCTACGGCCTTGGACCACGGACCGTGGTCTGACCTACGTTCCGTAGGTCCCGGCGTGGGTCGACACTTAGCTAATTATTCTGAGGGTTCTGGGGAAGGGTCGCAGGTGGCCATCCACGGACCACCAGCACGGGCCATGGGTCACCCTACTGTCCGTGGGTGGCAACCATGGGTTACACCTGCAACTTCTGGAAATCTGCTTTGGTCTGTTTTCGGATACGGGGTGTTACAGGATGAAACCCTTATCCAACAAATGTTTCAATTATTCTTTCAACTCCTTAAGTTCTGCCAGAGCCATACGGTAAGGAGGAATAGAAATAGGTTGCGTATTTGGAAGAAGGTCAATACCGAATTCTATTTCCCACTCGGGAGGAATACCGGGTAAATCATCTGGGAACACTTCTGGAAACTCATTAACAACGGGGACCAACTCGAGAGTAGGGGTTTCGGAATCTACATCCCTCACCCTAACTAGATGGTAAATGCAACCTTTAGAAATCATCTTTCTAGCTTTAATATAAGAGACAAACTAACCCTTAAGCATAGAATTTCCCCCTTTCCACTCTAGGACAGTCTCATTAGGGAACTGAAACTTGACTACACGAGTTCTACGATCAATAGAAGTAGAACATGAGTGCAGCCAATCCATACTAAGGATAACATCAATATCTAGCATATCAAGCTCTACCAAGTCAACAAGAGTAACTCTATGGGACAAGGAAACGGGACACTTTCTATAGACCCTCTTAGCCATAATAGAATCACCAACAGGAGTAGAGACAGAAAAAGGATCTAACAACACATCCGAAAGAATATCAAACCTCATAGCCACATATAGCGTCACAAAAGACAATGTAGAACCGGGATCAAGTAAATCATAAACATCAAGTTGGAAAACTTTCAACATACCAGTAACCACATCGGAAGAACCCTATTGTTCACCACGAGTCTGAAGTGCAGAGAATCAGTTTTGCTTAGGAGCATTAGGACCCGAACCACTAGTAGGACCTTGCTTTCCCTATCTTCTTTTAGCCGCAAGAATTGGGCAATCACTCATTTTATGACCACTCTTACCACAACTAAAGCAACCATCTGTGTCGGCTTGGCACTTACCCTCATGCTTTCTTCCACACCTAGTACAAGTAGACATGGGCAATGAAGATCCCCTACCATTACCTCCTTGAGGCTTAGGGTTAGACACCCTATCTTTGTTGAACTTAAGAGGAGCATTGGAGGAACCTTGACCGGAAAACCTTTGTCAAAATCTAGGACAACCATGTCCATCGGACATTGCATGAGAGAAATTAACATCACCGGTCTTAGCCATTTTTACCTCTCCAGACTTTTCCTTAAGTTTCTCCTCTTCAATATGTTGTGCATGGACCATGAGATGAGAGATATCCATGTAATTAATGAGCATGGAGGTACGGCACTCCTTAACCACCATTTCTGACACACCCGAAAGAAACTTACTCGTCCTTGCCCTTGAATCGGCAACCATTGTTGGAGCATACTTAGACAATCGGGTGAACTTTAGAGCACATTCCCTCACACTCATACTTCCTTGTCGAAGGTTAATGAACTCAAGAACTTTGGCTTCCCTCATCTCAAGGGGAAAGAACTTATCAAGAAAAGCGGCCTTAAGCTTCTCCCAATCAAGAGGACCCGCATCTTCTGGTCTCCCTTATTTCCATTGGTTGTACCAAATTTGAGCCACACCTTTTAGTTGATAAGCGGCCAACTCCGCCTTTTCCAACGGCGTCACTCCCATGATCATCAAAACCTTATAGACCTCATCAATGAACTCTTGAGGATCTTCCTCAACCTTAGAACCATGAAACTCTGGAGGATTCATCCTAGTGAAGTCCCTCACTCTAGATGTCGTCGTACCCACATTTGGGTTTACGAGGACCGCTACCTCCTTATTGGCTTGGGCCTTCACGGCTTGAGCCAACACTTGAAAAGTAGCCCTAAACTCCGCATTAGTCACTTGCTCGGCCAACGGATCGACCAAAACTTTAGGAGCTTGGGGATGAGCTTCTTATTCCACATTCTCCCTCACATTCCTTCTAGTATAAGCTCTTCAAGTATCCATATCCTGTAGAGCATCGAATAAGGATTAGGAGAGAGACCTTATAGAGTTAAAGTCTATCGCACAACTTTAGAGTAATGAAAGAAGTGGAGTTTCCTAATCATCTTCTAGCCTCTCATTCATGAATGTGACGCGCTTCACACTCATGAACAAGACTCTACGCGACGTGGCTTATGAGACATCATAGGATCATTCTAACCCTGTGCTCTGATACCAAGTTTCTCACGACCCTAGGGTACCCCCTAGATGTAACATGGCGTATAGAACCCCAAAGGAACCTATACCAGCCACTTAGCTTTCATAACATAAGAAATAGAACAATAAGATTAAAACAATAGGCCAACAGTTTTTATAAAAGAAAAGCGGAAGTCTAAAACACTTGTCTCAATATAGCCATCTAGTATAATAAAATGAAATTGGTCCTAGCCCATACATCATGTCCCAAACTCAAATACAAGAAGTAAACTAAAACAATGAAAATCCATCCTCGAAGCACGAGAACTCACCAAAGCTCGAAAACCTCAAAATCAACCACTAGCCACGTAACTGAGAAACATGATTGTCGGATCCTACATTTGGGAAAATGTAGGCAAGAGTGTGTGTTAGTAAAAAACAATGTACCAAGTATGATAGCTATGCATAGAGACATTTCATTTCATGACATGCAATTGACCAAGCTAAAACAAGATATAAGAGAGTTAGAAAACACAAGTCATAAAACCATGGTCAATGCAAGCTAATAATCTTTGAAGTATTTGAACACATATGAGATACTTCTTGAAGTAAACTTAGTTCATTATTAATGTGGGGAATTATCCTTAACAGACATAGAGACCATGTGAGCTATAACATGATCTCCCGGTGTCTCCCACACCGAAAAGGGTTTTCATACTTGCCATGGTAAGGACCATAAATCTTAGCTAAAGTGGATCCACTAGATAATGTATATCTAGACAATCATCCTATGGGGCCACATAGGTAAGGGATAAGGAGATTGCTTCTAGAAACCCTACCTCTAGTCACGGGAGAGCTTCCATCTCAATAGCCTCTCGGTGCTAAGCATAAATCCAACGGAATAGTCAATTCTTCTTGTTCTTATTATCCATGGAAAGGCAAGTCATCTTGCCAATCCAAGCTAAGTCATCATCCATGTCTTTAAATAACCAATCCAAGCTAGGTTCATTAGGATAGCTCTTAATCTTTGATTCAATTAGGTGAGAATGTCGTTCAACCTTAGAATCCTTATTATGTGAGAAACCCTTTCACATCTTGCTTTTATGTGTATATGAGAAAATCCTTTCATTAACATCATGATAATCATCATTGATACTTTACTCTCAAAGCATCCTTAAACATTTGCATAGATTTCATAAGAATATGCATAGGTCCATAATTTACCTTTCAAGGTTAAAACCCGACTTTCAATCCTCAACATTTAGAAAATATGGGTTAGATATGTATTTCATCATAAATTTATGTAAAGCTAGCAATACATGCTTAATTTCATAAAACTCTTCCTTTACAATCAAAATCCCACATTATATGATTCATAACTTGAAAACATGTGGATTACATGGGTTCATGGGGGAAATTATCATAAAATCATAGTACTTCGTCAATTCATGCATAAGATATCATAATTCAATCATTTAAATCAATAATGAAAAGAACCCACGATAATTGAACAAAACCCTAACTCAATTGGGGAATTCTAACTTTAGAAATAGAGGGATTTGGGAACTCCATGAATGGAAGGAATCCATGGATGAAAACTATCATACCTTGAAGCCAAATGCTAATCTTCAATGGAGGAATTGAGAGTTGACTTGAAACTCTAGGTTGAATCCTTCTTCTTCTTCAAGTTTCTAGAGAGAGAAATATTTTGGAGAGGAGAATTGATCTTCTTTTGTGATTTTGGAAGAATGACTTGAATGGCTAATTTGGGGGTTGAAAACACTCATATCGGGGTCTTAGTGAAGGGTTAAACGACGTAGTATAGAGATAAAATAATTAGTAAAAGACCTAACTACCCCTCAAACATAACTGCCAACCCATGACCGACGGCCACTGACGACGGACCGTGGTCAGGCACGTCCGTCATTCATGGTCAGAACTCGATTTGAGGCTCTGGACCATGGGCCTCAACCACAGACCGTGGTTCCACCAACGGTCCGGCCGTGGTTCTGACCCTTCTGGGCAGTGCCTGTGTGATCAACCACGGACCACACCTACGGTCCATGGTCCCATCCACGGGTCGTGGGTGGCTAGCGTGGGTTGACACCTGCAACTTTTGGAAATGGGTAATTTGCCCTTTCTCGAATCCGGGGTGTCACACCTAGGGGTGCTCATGGGTCGGTTATTTGTCAAAATCAAAATCAAAATCAAAATAAATTAATCGGTGCTAAAATTATCAAAACCAAATCAAATATAATATACATTTATCAGTTTGATTGTTATTGGTTTCGATTTGGTTTGGTTCGGTTATTCGGTTATTAACCATAGGGGTGTTCGTGGTCCTGTTTGGATCGGTTATTAGTTTAAACCAAAACCAAATAAATTTAGTCGGTTTTTAAATTTCTAAAACCAAACCAAACGAAAAAAATAACTGTCAATTTTGTTCGGTTTTTATGATTTTTTCGGTTTGAAAGTAATTGATTTTTTGAGGACATACGTATCTCGATAGACACGGTCACTAGTGCATGAGCATCCACATGAAAACTATTGTGGGTTCAATTAATCAATAGGAGAGTTACTATTACACGACAAAATGATTCAATTAAGAGAAACTCAGACTATCTTATGTGAGGTATGATAGGTAAAGATTAAACTATCGATTTTTAAAAATCTAAAAGAGATAATATCACAAATGGTTACTCAACTATGAACTTTTCTCTTAGAAAGTCACTTAACTTTAGTTTTTAACTCAAAAGTCACTCAACTATGAGTTTTTTCTTAGTAAGTCACTCAACTTTGATTTTTAACCAAAAAATCACTCAACTATAAGTTTTTCTATTAGAAAGTCATATAAAATTTTACTTATAAAGTTACTCTATTTATTTAATTAATTTTTTCATTAAAATTTTTTGATATTTAATTTTTATTTAAAATTAAATTTTAAGAAATAAGAATATATCCAACCCACTAAAAAGATGTTTATTTAAATCATTGGCCTTATACTTGTGCATGATTAATCAAAAGCAGTGTGTAGCTTTTATATTTAGATATTTATTAATTATTCCCAGACCGACGTGATGTTGTTTCTTAACTAGGGGTGAGCATGTTAATTTGAAATGATAGAAAAATCAACGGAATGTAGAGGGGTTTAATTTCTTTAAATGGTTTTTGAGAAAAGACATAAAGTCACCACTGAACTTGTTCCAGATTTTCAAAAAGATACCTTAATTTTGCAGGTATCCTATTACCCCACAAAAGTATTGAATATCTTTGTAAAATGACCATTTTGACCCATTTTCTCACCTGATTTGTGAACACGCACAACACACGTGTGAAGGTCTGTGTTTGTGCTAAAAAACAATTAAAATGTGACATGTTTCAGTTCATTTCTTTATTAATTATTTACTTTATTTAAATTCATCATCTTCCCCAAAACATTCACAAAAAAATCCGTTGGAACTCCCTCTGATGAATTCATCATCCTCCCCAAAAACTAACGCTTTTTATTTCCAATTGAAAACTTAATTTGAAATTGTTCAAGGTTTAATTTCTTCTTAATTTCATTTAGTTTTGAGAAATCAAGATATATTTGTGATAAGGTTTAATTTCTTCTTAAAAATATGATCCTTTTCAAATAATGTAAGAAAGCCCTAACTTGTTAACCTTCAATTCCTTATTTACTCAGCTATTCCTCCAAGAATTTGTTGGGATATATACTATTAACCATATGTTAAGATATAACATTTATTATTGAATAAATATTTATTCAGTTTTAATAGATCATATATTCGTTTATGGTGTTTGTTTACTTATATAGTAGATGATTTAGTGTGTAGAGTTTTAGCTTATATACAGAGGATTAAATCATCGGTTCTTATAAGTATAAAGTTTTTTGTTCACAATCTAGGATGGAAATTAGACATGTCATTGGTACGATAAAGTTTTTTTATCACAATCTAGGATGGAAATTAGAAATGTCATTGGTACGATTGTAGCATAAGATTATATGTAATTTATCTTGATTATGGAAACGGTATAGTTCCAAATTCTTGTACTAATACATTTTGTATGTATTGAACGGGACCGAGTAGAGATAGTTATTTTAGACTGGCTGACAAAAACATATTCTCTAAACTATTAAACGTACTTATATTCTTAATCCTGATATAACTATTATGATCTGTATATATTAATTATCGTTTTGATTTATTAAAAGGTGAGATTCTGAGATGGGTCAACATACCTGGTAGATTGGATGATAATAATATATATTGGTGAAATAATAAGTTAGTTGATGGAATTCATGTCTCATTATAGTCTTATAGAGATTGATTGATATCCCTTTCTGAGAAACATATAGGTTTTCATCGTGTCAAACCTTGCAAGTGGATTTATGAATTCGACACATGAAATAAGTTAATTAGTGCTCTAAAGGAAATTAATCATTGAATTAAATTCGTCAGTAATTTAATTTATTGATTAGTATCTGTAATCTTAACATGGGGAATCACATAAGTGTTTAATGGGAAATTTTCAAATATAAATAGAGGAGTGCAATCACGAATTTCTTGTGAAATGATTTGTAATTTATTATGGTAATAATAATTCAAATTAATTATTTGGAATTATTTCCATAATAGGAAGCCTCAGTAATAAATTTTGTGGTCCCTACAATGCCCATATTTAACTAGAACTCAGAATCATGTTTCTAAGGAAAAAGAAGAGGAAGAGCGTTGGTTTTGGTAAAACAAAGACTAACGTGTGTTTTTCTTGTTTTCAAGAAAAACTGGATTTTCTTCTCCTTTTTGGATTGGGAGGAAATCTCTATAAGTAGGGATTTTCCTAACCTAGAAAAAAGATTGAAGGTTTTCTATTCATACTTGTCCACCCAAGTATTGAGAGAGTTCGGATGTGAACTTGGGATCATTGTAGAAGACTGCAAAGTTGCTATCTATCTTGTGGATTCGCTTGAAGATCTGTCTAACTCGTGGATTCGCTTGAAGGTATCTGCTCACGCTTCAAGAGGTAATTCTTGAATTAAATTTCAGTAAGTTTATGTGTTCTAGCATATTATATGTGCTCTAGCATAAATGATTTGGTTATCTATTATTATGCAAGAAGTATGATTCTGGTATGCTTCCGCTGTGCATATAGTTTTCCAACAGAATTTTGACCAAGATTCATCAAAAATGAAGCAAATGATCTCCACTCCTCTATCACTTGACCAAGAAATCGAAGAGACATGGAAAGTTGAGAAATGGAAAACAAACGGAAAAAAAAGATATTCAATACTAGGTGATGCTCACGCGTGTCTTACCATGTGAGAAAATGGCTCAAAATTGTCCTTTTACAAAGATATTCAATATGTTTGTGGGGTAATAGAACGCCTGCAAAGTTAAGGTGTCTTTTTAAAAATTCGGGAAAACTTCAATCGGTACTTTATTTTATTTCTCAAAATTATGGTTTAAATAAAACATACATATTAACAAATTTTAATGAAAAATTAATTAAGTAGATAGAGTGACTTTGTAAGTAAAACTTTTATAGTTGAGTGACTTTCTGAGAGAAAAACCTATAGTTAAGTTACTTTTGGGCTAAATCTCAAAGTTGAGTGACTTTCTGACAGAAAAAACTCATAGTTGAGTGACTATTAGGTTAGAAACCAAACTTGAGTGATTTTCTAAAAGAAAAACTCACAGTTCATTGACCATCTATGATATTATCCCAATCTAAAATCAAACGTAACCTAAATAAAATCAATTTGATTCAATTTTTCAATTTGGATAATTTTTTATCCAAACTATGAACACCCCTTATGTTACCATTGATTGAGCATAAGAAGAAGAGGAGGAGGAGAAAGTCAGTTGAAGAGTTCTTGAAGAAAATTAGTGACATGTCTCAAATAACTAGTATTTTGTCTTTGTTTTTTTATTAAAAAAATAGATAATGTTAGTTTTGCAGACAAAATCAGTTGGAGTAAAACAAGTACTTGAAGCTTTAGGGCTAAATCAACATATAAGATTGCTTGTGGCGATGAAACTATCCCACATGACAAGTTACAAAGCAATGTATGAAAGTTTTGCATTTTTGATAACGTAAAATATTTTTTATGACTTGTGTCAAACATAATAGACTCAAATCATTTGAGCTTTGACCTATCAGGAAAACAATTTAGTCACCTAAGTGTGAATGATATGACAATACTGTAATGAGTCATCACATATTATCATGGTTTGTCCAAAATCTAGATAAATATGGACTAAATTTATCTCATACATAGAAATTGATATTATGAATACTAAGTCAATGATTAAATGACATAATGAGATAATAAACAATAACTAGCGACCCTCTTATAATGCTAATGTTACAGTTTCTATTATATAACATATATGTAAAGAATGAAATAGAAATTTGATTGAGCAGAACTGTTTTCCTTCAAGGGTGTGTTTGACATGAAATTTGATTGAGCAGAACTGTTTTCCTTCAAGGGTGTGTTTGACATGAAGGAAAACATTTTCTGGAAAATGTTTTTCAATTTTCTCATATTTGGTTGGCTTAAATGTTTTTCAAATAAACTTATTTTCCTCAAATTTAAGGAAAATGACTTCCCTTCAAAAATTAAGAAAAACATTTTCTAAAACTCTCCTCTAACCTTAAAGTACAATTTTTGTTTTCTTACCCCACCCTGTACCTGACCCTCCCCATTCAAAAAAAAAAAATTAAAAATATCTTTTTTAAAAAAATCAATTTATTGTGTTCCTACCCCAACCCCTGATTAACGTTTCAAGCACACCTCATCCAATTCTAGGTGCGAACGATCGTTAAGCAGTATAAAACCCAACAATTGAGTTGGGGTCGAATCCCACAGGGAGCGGTACGTGTTCAAATTCAATTAAGAAGTACAAATGTGATCTAACTAGCTATAGGAATAAATATTATTGGAAAAAGACATATCAAATAAAAGGGGTGACACGAATGTCAAATGGGGGTTTTTGGGTTTTCAAATTATCAACTACAAAACAGTGAAATAGCAATGAGATAACAATAAGGAGAGAAATTCTCGGGATGTGATCGATTACAGGAAAATTTCAATGTATGGGTAATTGAAACTACAAGTAAACAGCCAAAAATCAGTAGGTAGGCTAGACTATAATTGAAATAGCTTTCTCTCGAACAACTATTCCGCTTCAAGCGATTTCTCTCGAACATTAACAAGCGTAGCAATTAAGAACAGCCCATAACCTTAATGCATCTTCTCTCTCAAGAAAGATGGGTAGGACTGGGTTTAGGATTCACTCTTGTGAGCTGAATCCAAATCAACCCAATACATACAAATCATTAATTAAAAGCTTTGGTTCAAAAACCTCTCTCTCGAGCAAGCTAAGAACACAAAATTAGAACTGCATTTGCAAATACAATTCATAAATTAACCCATTACTAATGATTAAACCCACTTCAAAATAGCATTTAAACTAGTAATTAGCAATACTCATACACTAATTCAACCCATGATCACACCCCAAGAATTGAGGTTTTAATCGAACATCATAAAAAGATAAAAATCGTTACCGAATCGATTAGCCATCAACTGGGTAAGAGGAATTCAAGCTTTACAATGCTCCAATTCAAGAAAATTAGAAACCCACTTGTGAAATCTCCAAGTTGAGTCTCAAAACCCTCAAGTCTACTCAGAGAACTCAAGAGAAAACTCTTCTAGACTAAATTTGATGTTAAAAGATAGATAAAAGATCGATAAAGTTCGATAAAATTCGATTGTTCAAAATGAAATTTATAGTTACCGAAAATAAGCCACGAAGGGCCACTCGGCGAAATAAGTTGGGCTCACCGAACCACTCGGCGAGCCGCCCTTTGACCTCTTCCATCGCCTTTTCGCCTTAGCATTCAGCATCCTCGAGGTCTGTAACTTTGGGCGATCTATCTTTGCTTCGCGGAACGACTCGGCGATTCACCGACTGCTCCTTTTCATCGCCGACTTGGTTTCTTCCTTCAGGGTTTGGCACACTGGAACTTTAGGCGGTGAGATTAGCCACGTCGTGTGCTCTTGGCGATCTTCAAGCTCGCCCTTCTTCATTTCTTCAGCTTGTTTTGTTTCTTTTTTCTTGTTAGTGTCCTTGCTTTGCTCCTCAATCCATATACCTGAAAATCAAGGCATTAACATCAGTTTATAGCATAAATTAGGCATTTGAGGACTCATAAACAACCCCAACTTAAACTTTTGCTTGTCCTCAAGTAAAACTCAAGATCAGCAGTTCAAAAAGGATGTCTCAAACAGTGTTGCATAAGACTCAACATGAATGCACACAAAAAGGCTCAATGTTCTCATGCAATTATCAATTGTGCACTGAAAGATTCAAATTGTGACTCACCATTACCAAAGATGCTCAAATTCACAATACTTGCTTCAAATGCAAGTTCAAGCTCAACAAAGGTACTCAAATGCCCGTACAACAAAGATGATTCCATATTCACACACTATTTCTCAGCAATTTAAAGTTCCAAAATTACATACAACTTTCACACTCACAAAGATGAACACATGCATGACTTCACCCATAGGTTTGCCCTTATTTTTCAATCAACACTTGTTTCAGCTCACTCAAGATCACAAAGGTCTTTTCAAGGATTTTAATGGGGCTAAGTGTACAGGTATGGTCATTTAGGCTCATTGGCTTCTATCTTCATGAAGTGTGGCCTGAACATCACATTCCTCCTTTTCTTTAACATTTCAAACATGCTCATAATCCACCCCATTATTCAACTTCTTATGAATTGCTGGACACCCCCATTTCTTTTGAAATTTTCATCACTTATTTCACAACTTTTTCATTCTTTTTCATTGCTTCTTTTCTCTTTTCCTTTTTTTTTAAAATATATAGAGGGGTTCCGTCTTTTTCAAAATTATTACTCAAAGGGGAATTTTTCACACTTCTTGATTTTTTTTCTCTTTTCACCACACCCCCAACTTAGGCTTTTGGCATAAGTTGGCTATTCACACAAACCACACTTCATGAAAGTTATGGGTAGATGGATAAAGAGGGATCACGATTGTTCAAGTTTCTTCCAAGAAAAGGATAAGGCTATGGGGGTTCAAGCAAGGTTCACACATCTCACAAGGTTGGCCACAAAAGAGGTATATTGTCAAATTGTCTCATTCTTCAAAATAGTCGCCTAAGATCATATCAAGTGCTTGCCTCACTTAGTCAATCGGACCAACGGCGCAAATTCTAAGTGTCATCACACAATTGTTCAAAGTAATCTCAACACACAAGGCATTAGCACCAATATCAAACAAGAATCCACACTTTCGCTAGTGTGCAATGTTCATTACAAGAGGCTCATTCGATAACCGTCTAGTCACAACGAGATGCTAAAAGTTCACACATTGTCTATGCAACTTCATTGGCCTCATCGTAGCCGCACATTCATTTCGTTCAATTAAGAGCACTATTCAAGTCATCGGTATTGATCATCACTGACACTCAAATTTGCACAAGAACAGCCACATTTATAAAAAAAAGAGATGGCACAAAAAATTTTAAAATAGGTCAAAACCATTTCCATTAAAAAGAAGGAGCCAGAAGCTGAAACATCCACAAAATTTACCCAAAATTCACAAATAAAACAGAATCACAAGAGGTGGGTATGGAAATACCTCACCCCACCCACGAAAGAAAAGTAGTTGTCCTCAAATGCAACTAAAATGACATCAATCAATAAAAACAACAGAGAGGGAGGTAAAGAATGATCCTGTCTACACAATCGCTTCATCTGTCGGGGCATCAGTGCCCGGTGCAACATCAACACTTGCTCCACTGGAGCCTACCATGGAATTATCCCTCAACGAAGTCTGAATGGCTGAATGCACCATAGCCTCCTCAACCTCAGTCAAGCCCTCATATGTAGTCTCCTCCTGGATACCGAGATCCTCCTCATCAGTCTCATCCTCAAACTCTGCAGCAACATCCTCAGCTCTAACCTCATCTCCGGTGGTAACCGGAGGCACATCAGAATAAGTTGGTATACCCTTGTCCAGGTCATCAGGGATCTCCACGGTCCCAAAAATCATCGACATATCTGTGGACTTCAGCTGGTCCACATCCTTTCTCAACTCAGCAATTGCGGGCTTCACGGCTGTCACCTCATGAGTGGCTCCCTGAACTGTCTCACACACCTCTATCCTTGATGTGAGGGCATCAATAGACTCTCTAAGAGGTGTCACAACAGCTGTAAGGGCTCTCTCAATCATCCCAGGTATTGTAGCCTCTAGCCTGGAGGAACGTACATCAGCAGAATGGACTAGGTATCCCATATATAGCAGCATGGCCTGGGTGAGTGGAGGTCGGGAAGCAGCACTAGCAGTGGACCTAGGAGGCAAGGTAGCAGCAGAAGAACTCGGAGTCATGGAAGGGGCAGATCTAGAAATACCTGAAGGCTCAGAGGCCGGAGTAGGCAATACAGCCTCTGCAGGTAGTGTCTCAATATCAATAGCCGGGGATGTATCCACCGGGGCTACCTTCTTTTTCTCAGCCTCATCCTTCAAATACTCAGTCTCAATCTACCGGATGTTGGTACAGGAGGTGGGAATCACTTCCACGTCTTTTTTTTCATCACGAGGCACACGGGCTCGTCTACACAATTTGATGATCAACACCAGGAAAGGGAGAGATGTTTGGTGCTGCCTGGCCCTCATGGCCATCTCTTGTCCAATGATCATACCTAAGTTGAGGTTCAACCATCAATAATAGAACCAAGACAGGCCACCTTCGTGTGGCGGGGGATAGACTCATTCTGGGAGGGCATGATTGTGCTGCTAATAAACCCAAACCAGAACCTCACTGCCACATTTAGATCTTTCTTCTCTATGGGCCCTCCGGCCTCAATCCACCTAGGAGTACCGTCTGAAAGGAGAGGAGCCAGCCACTTCTTCATGTCCTCCAAGGATTTTGTCTTGATCATGTACTGGTAGTCATCTGCAATGTTTTCAGTGCATTCCAGCACAGCGTTAATATCATCACTGTCACACTTTACCTTCTTTCCCCTGACAACTACATAGTCGACTGGTTTGAAGGTGGCAAGATTTTTCTTCCCCTGTGGGACCAAAGCTCCATAGGCAGTGTAAAACTCCTGGACCCAATTAGGAATGTAGGGACCTCGGGGTTTAGTAAAAATATGAAACTTGTGCCTCTTGAGAGTGCTCCATATATCGGGGTACTTGTCCACCACACCATCTGTAAACAACCTCTTCTCCTCAATGATAGTCCCCAGTCCCTCGGTCTTTAGTCTGTTGAGAGATCGAGGAGGAGGACCCTGTACAGGTGGTGCAGGGACCACAGTCTGCACTGAAGTTGGGGGAGAAGTGGTCTCAGGCACCCGGATTCTAGACGGATCATGTATCCTTTTTTAGAGCATTTCAGCTTGCCGGGCCAACAGCAGCTGCTCATCCTCAGGCTCAGAGATATCAGCCCGAGGATCCTGGTGTTCCCCCTGACTTTCAAAAGTGGTGAGGTGAGTCGCGTAGACTCTCTCACTGTCGGAGCTGACTTCTGGTGATGCAGCTGCGGGCGCCTTGCCCTTTTCCTTTTCCCTTCCCACCCGTGGTAGGAAGTTTAGTTGTCTTTGCTTTGGATGCTGCTGCATCCTCATTGATGATGATTCCATTTGCCCGTTTGTGGGGCGGCATGTCTCATCCTGATACGTTGGGTCTGGCCATATCTGCAAAACACATCAGAAAAAGTTAGAAAATTTTCAAGAAAAATACAGAATTTAGGTTGCAGAAAGACTCGTCGAACCAGTCGGCGAGTCATGGGGTCACTTAGGAGAGCCAGATCGGGCTCACCGAACGGACCAGCTCAAAAAGTTCTCAGAAATAAGGCATATTGGCGATACTCAGGGCCCTTCGGTGAATGGTCGACGTAACTCGACGAGCAAGGACTAGCCCGCCGAAAATTACAGTGCATTTTAGGGGTTAGGGGGGCAGAACGGGCAATCAAAGGAACCTTTCAGCGAGCTCAGGCTTCCCGCCAAAAGTTACAGACTCCAACTAGCCAAATAATGAAATTAAAGGCGATCAAAGGGGGACGTTGGCGAACCACCGAACCGTTCGGCAAACTCGACCTAGCTCGCCAAACTACCCAACGTGCCAATTTTCAACCCGGATTTCCAAAATCAAGCCCGCAGCCCCCGAAACCAAAATCAAACACCTACACTATGAAATTAGGACCAGACCCATAAGACCCATGCCTTCGGGGTACTCAGACTTCCCCCGATTTGGCCAAAATTGGCCATTCGATGACTTTCACCCTTAGGAATGGCGTCAAACGCTCCATCATCGGGAAAATTACTTTATTTGGCACAACTTGGGGGTTACTTAGACTTCACCCAACTAGACCCAACACAAAATAACCGCAACCCAACAATTTAAAGTCTATTTTAATGCATTAAGCACGGGAATTCATCATTTTAAGAAAATTGGCACAATTACGAAACACAAAATAGGCACAACAACGCATCAAACATGATTTCAACACAGTCCCAACACACATCAATACTAAATTATCAAAGGCATTCGAGTTCAACTACTAATCTAGAGTTCGGGGTTCGGAAAACCAACCTTTATGCCGAATGAAGAATTTGATATGTTAGGCGGCAATGTAATCCAAATCCAAACACGAGATCAAGAGCAAAAAGCAAATAAACTAGTAATAATACGGGAAATCTAAAGTGCGGGTGTGAGATTATGGGGTTAGAAATGAGAGACTATGAAGGATTTTGAAATTTTAAACCGTTTGGCCTTTTAAAACCTTTCAGTTCGCGGCCCTTTCGGTGGTATTAGTCGATCACGCCGAACTACTCGGCGATGCGCCGAGTGGTGACTTACCTCGCCGAGTTTTACAGGACCTCCAGTTAATTTGGGGGTCCAAACGGCGGACAAAGTCGGGCTCACCGACCTCTTTGGCGAGTCACCGACTGGACTCTTGGCTCGCCAACCTGCACATTCTCAAACACACTCCACTTTCCAACCTGCACAATCAACACCCGTTAATCAAAAGCAATATTAAAAACATCAAAAACTTGGGTTGCCTCCTAAGAAGCGCCTTAGTTAACGTCGTGGCACGACAAAAATACCCATTCAAGCTTCATTCTTGGGGTTTTCCATAGTATCACTAGGCAACCCCCCTAGTTGTCTTGGGTTTAGATGAGACAAAATTTGACGCATTTGGGTCTCCAGCTGCTTGATAGAGATGGAATGAGAGGTCACCGTCTAGTTAAGAGTCGATACATCTTCCTTCATTTCCTTAAACACTTTATCGGACCCTTCAACCCTGTTAAGAATGCATGAGAGCATGTCTTCTGTACGGCCACCCTCAGAATCTTTAGGCTTTTAACGCTCATGGAGAGGCACATACCTATCCTTCTCCCCTTCTCTTTCCTTCCAAGAGGCGTTACGATCCGTCACTCTCTGTCACGGTCTCTCCAGCCCTCATCTCTATTCCAACCTTGATTACCACCCGGCCTTGGGTAGTTAGCACGATAACATCCTCATTGGTTGGCTAGGAAGTTCACTTCCTCGTTGTACAGAGCTTCAAACCTTTCATCATCAGGGCTCACTCCACCAACACCCACAGCATTTACACTCTTTAAACCAGCATTCATGACGTTCTTAGCCAAGATATCCAGCTGGGTCATCATTTTAGCCATGTTCTGGTCCCTCTCTTGATCTTTTTCGATCTGTTCTTTTGTCTATTTATAAGTGAGAGGAGAGACTTGGTCTTCTCGAGTGTACCATGCCCTGTTTATCTTGGTCATGCAATCAAGGAGTTGGCAAGCTATCGCATCGGGTTTTTGCATTAAACCACCCGGAGATAGTTGGTCAGCCACTCCCTTGTTTACTGAATCGAGGCTTCTATAGAAATATTGCAGCAGTACATTATCGGGAAGTCCATGAGTTGGGCATTGCAGCACCATCTTCTTAAACCTCAGCCAAGTCTCATGGTTTGGCTCACCTTCCAAACGCTTGAAGCTTTGGATACTCTTCGAAGGGGGAAAGAATCGCACTTGGAATGCAGTAATAAGCTCGTCCCACGAAGTGATAGAATCTCTTGTCAACTCAGCCAACCACTTGCTTGCCTCTCCCATCAGAGAAAATGGGAACCACCTCAACCGGACCGATTCTTGAGATATGTTCTTAAATGAGAACGGTCCACAGACATCAACAAAATTTCTGATATGCTCATGGGGATCCTCATGAGCTAGCCCACCAAACAAACCTTTCAGTTGAAGGAGCTGAAGCATGGTGCTTGTGATGTGAAATACAGTGTTCCCTTCAGCAGGAGGCAAACGGATGGCCCCAACACCACCCATTTGGGATGGTTCATTGACATCGTTGAGGTTGCCGACATCATCTTGGTGGCCCACTTGGCTACCATTACTACCATTAACGCTCATTTTCTCCTCTGTTTTAACAAGCAACAAAAATCCAAAAACAAAAATAAGTAGATTCAACTATAACTACAAGGATCATAATTCAACTTCAATAAAAGAATTTTAAACAACACCACTCCCGGGCAGCGGCGCCATTTTGATTAACGTTTCAAGAACACCTCATCCAATTCTAGGTGCGAACGATCGTTAAGCAGTATAAAACCCAACAATTGAGTTGGGGTCAAATCCCACAGGGAGCGGTACGTGTTCAAATTCAATTAAGAAGTACAAATGTGATCTAACTAGCTATAGGAATAGAACTTATCGGAAAAAGACATATCAAATAAAAGGGGTGACACGAATGTCAAATGGGGGTTTTGGGGTTTTCAAATTATCAACTACAAAACAGTGAAATAGCAATGAGATAACAATAAGGAGAGAAATTCTCGGGATCTGATCGATTATAGGAAAATTTCGATATATGGGTAATTGAAACTACTAGTAAACAGCCAAAAATCAGTGGGTAGGCTAGAATATAATTGAAATAGCTTTCTCTCGAATAGCTATTCCGCTTCAAGCATTTTCTCTCGAACATCAACAAGCATAGCAATTAAGAACAACCCATAACCTTAATGCTTCTTCTCTCTCAAGCAAGATGGGTTGGATTTAGGATTTACTCTTTCGAGCTGAACCTAAATCAATCCAATACATACAAATCATTAATCAAAAGCTTTGGTTCAAAAACCTCTCTCTCGAGCAAGCTAAAAACACAAAATTAGAACTGCATTTGCCACTACAATTCATAAATTAACCCACAGCTAATGATTAAACCCACTTTAAAATAGCATTTAAACTAGTAATTAGCAATATCCATACACTAATTCAACCCATAATCACATGATCACACCCCAAGAATTGGGGTTTTAGCCGAACATCATAAAAAGATAAAAACTGTTATCGAATCGATTAGCCATCAACTGGGTAAGAGGAATTCAAGCTTTACAATGCTCCAATTAGAAGAAAATTAGAAACCCACTTGTGAAATCTCCAAGTTGAGTCTCAAAACCTTCAAGTCTACTCAGAGAACTCCAGAGAAAACTCTTCTAGACTAAATTCGATGTTAAAAGATAGATAAAAAATTGATAAAATTCGATTGTTCAAAATGTAATTTATAGTTCTCGAAAAATAAGCCACGTAGGGCCACTCGGTAAAGTAAGTCGGGCTCACCAAACCACTCGACGAGCCGCCCTTTGACCTCTTCCATCACCTTTTCACCTTAGCATTCAGCATCCTCGAGGTCTGTAACTTTGGATGATCTATCTTTGCTTCGCGAAACGACTCAGCGATTCGTCGACTGCTCCTTTTCGTCGCCGACTTGGTTTCTTCCTTCAGTGCTTGGCACACTGGAACTTTAGGCGGTGAGATTAGCCACTCGGTGACACGCCGAATGCTCTTGGTGATCTTCAGGCTCGCCCTTCTTCATTTCTTCAGCTTGTTTTGTTCCTTTTTGCCTGTTAGTGTCCTTGCTTTGCTCCTCAATCCATATACCTGAAAATCAAGGCATTAACATCAGTTTATAGCATAAGTTAGGCATTTGAGAACACTAAATCTATCAAAACAAAGCCCTAAATGAGTCAAAATCTCGGACTCATCAACCTCTACCCCCAAACTAGCCCCTCCTTCCAACCAAAAAAAAAGTAATAACTTAAAATTTTATTTCTAACAAAGTAGTTTAAATTTTAAAAAAAATTATTTTTATACCCCGCGCAACTCCTGACTACCCTTATCCCAGCCACCCACGAAAAAAATTTAAAAACTCATTTCTTCAAAAGTTTTAAAATTTTCATTTTCTCTAACCCATTCCCACCCCAACCCCTTACCAGCCTCCCCCCCCCCTCCCTCCTCCCAAAAAAAAAGTAAAAGGGTCAAATATGCCCCTAAACTATTCAAAAATGTCTAGATATACCCCCCGTTTGAAGTTTGGCTCACTCGTGCCCTCACCGTCCAACTTTTTTCATAGATATGCCCTTGTAGACGTTAGTTGGTTTTCTAGAAATAACCAACTCATTTTTTCTTTCTTTAAATGACAAATGGAATTGCCACGTCCCTTTTAAATTACCACATGGCATTTATATTAAAAATAAATAAATCAATACACCTCTTTTAAATAGCCTATCTGACCCGGGTATCAACCCCTTTAACCCGTTCGTATATCATCTCCGACCCAAAAACCATCCCTTTTAACCCATTAGCAAAGCCCTAATTTATTGCAAACTTCTCCATTTCCATCAAAAGAAACTTTTTTCATAGATATGCCCTTGTAGACGTTAGTTGGTTTTCTAGAAATAACCAACTCATTTTTTCTTTCTTTAAATGACAAATGGAATTGCCACGTCCCTTTTAAATTACCACATGGCATTTATATTAAAAATAAATAAATCAATACACCTCTTTTAAATAGCCTATCTGACCCGGGTATCAACCCCTTTAACCCGTTCGTATATCATCTCCGACCCAAAAACCATCCCTTTTAACCCATTAGCAAAGCCCTAATTTATTGCAAACTTCTCCATTTCCATCAAAAGAAACTTTTTTCATAGATATGCCCTTGTAGACGTTAGTTGGTTTTCTAGAAATAACCAACTCATTTTTTCTTTCTTTAAATGACAAATGGAATTGCCACGTCCCTTTTAAATTACCACATGGCATTTATATTAAAAATAAATAAATCAATACACCTCTTTTAAATAGCCTATCTGACCCGGG